>MU190250.1:11165-44887 GCA_016904865.1 Pissodes strobi | reverse complement strand
GTAAGCATTTAGGCTGTCTATTGTAGATTATCGCAGCCATTATGCTAACTCAAACTAATCGGTTGTTTTGTTTTCGCTGTTGCCGGCTCTATAAGGAAAGTACAGTAGACGATAATTGGCGGTTGTTGGGACAAAGTTTACAGAATTAAATTATTTATAATTCTGTAAACTTTGGTTGGGACCAGCGCTACTGCCAATTATTGAGAACGGCAAATTATCCGCCGAGTATATATATGATTTTAAATATGTATGTAAAAGCAAGGTGCCTTTCTATATTTTATAAATATAGATACATAATATGAATTATGTATCTAATACATGTGTACGCCTGTATGTATTTAGAGAGATGGTTAGTAATAATGCACGAACAGGGTAGTAATAAGTTACGAAATACCACATTATAAAAAGAGGAAATATGGAATATGGAAATATGTTTTTTACAATCTTGGAGAAATTGTAATGTTAGAGATATATTCTTTATATACGGGCATCCTAATATTCGCCACTATCGTAGTAGTCTGGCAACGTAGCAACCAACTGCGCCTCCCTCGATCGCGATTACCCTTCTACCCGCAGCCCTACATCTTCGCTCCAAATAGCAAAGGCCTATATGCAATACGTCACGAGACTTGTGATTTTGTAAGCACTTGGTCCTTTTGTAGAGGTGTTGTTGATATTTATTAAGAATTATTGGTTAGTTAAATTTGTCAAAAGCCCTTGAAATAAGCAAAATTAAGATTGAGGAGCACAAAAATGCATACAGTATGATTATTTTGGGGAGTTTATTGTCAAATTTTCTAAATTTAAACTACCAAAGTTTAGAAATTTCAAACAGACCTTCTTGGATATAGATTTGGTAAATACAGGCCAATGGCAGTTGGTCATTATCATATTTCTGTGCGACGGTTATATTAGACAGAGAACAGACTTATAAGTTAATCTATATTAACACTTTATTCAGTCTCGCAGTTTTGGCCCTATTAAAGTTAATAAGTTCTATGAGCTACCTGATTATGACTCAAATGAAAATTGCTCTCAACAAGACTTTTTCCAAATTAAAACTTTTTTGTCTCTGATGATCACTTTCAGGAAGCAAATATGTATTGCCGTTAATTACATATTTAGGTGGATATTGTTGCTATATTACGTTAAAAATACTAAAATATGACAGCTGTAAAATTTGTTTATGACTAGTAATTCATTGTTGAGGGCAATTTGGATCTCACTACTAAATTAAATCGTGGATGACGTTTACATCCTCAAGGACAAGTTATAACGGTTGTATCTGTGACTTACATAATCTTTAATAGGTTAAAAAATTAATTTGAGAACATTTCTTGAAACTTATGAAAAAGGATCGTTCGTGCCTCACTTAATTTTAGAATATTGTATTGAAGGAAAACATGACTCACATTTCAATGGATGCGCTAATCACAATGGAAAATACGTTTTAAAAACAAAAGTCTCAAAAGTATTTATTACGCTAAAAATGGCGACCATTTACAAAAAGAAATAAAAAAGAAAACTCTATGCATTAACGAATTAATACCTACCTTTACATGCAAAAATATTTTTTATAACTAAACATATTTGATTTGGGACCTATTTCCTTAAAAGTTTAATGTATTTTCATGGCTTTAATACCTAAACACCATGTTAGGCTCTACGGCCTACGGCTTCAAGGGCTAAATATTTCTCAGCGTAACTTATATGTAACATAACACTGTAGTATCATAAATAACTATTGTCGTATCACGAGACTCGCATAAATTTGCTTTCAGGGATATTTGTCCCACCTTAAAATTTTATCTCGTTTATATAGGATAACAAGCGTAAAAACTGATTTCCTCCCTGAGTTTAACTTAGCTATATGAGAATTGCCTATGTAGTGTAACCGATTCATTTCAAGAACGTGTATTCTCCAAATCGAGATTGGTCCACTTATTACTCAAATCGAGATATATATCATCATCGAATTAATTTCACTGAAAATTATCCAATACTGCCATTCAATATTTTGTTTTCGAGCTCGTATGTGTTCGTATCGCTATCGTTGATTGCCTTCCATATTAATTTGTCTAGCAACAGATGAAATCGATTTTATTTAATCAAATTTGTTATAATCTGACTCCATTTCATTCGATATTCGTAGATGCAAATTGGTTACGAACTCCGGGTTTTTCAGAAAATACATTTACAAAAACATCGAAATATCGTAAAATTAATTCGTTTAAAAATGCGAAAAGAGACAAAAACTGCGACCAAAAATTGAATCCCAAATAAAGGTAGAAATTACGGAGAATGTATAGTGCAAGCCTCCAAAGAAAACCGAGCGGGGTCTACGGTTAGAATACCCTTAAATCAGGGACGGAGAGTACGGAATCTAAGCAGCAAAAACAATGCATATTAATTAAAAAGAGAAATATATCGACAGTTACTCCATGAAAATTTTTTGAATATATTGAAGAAAAATCTCTCGACATTTTAAATGATGACGGCTGCGATTGTATATATAAGTTCTATTCCTTCTAAATCGCTGTTTCCGCCTCACAAAGATGATGTGTTTTCATCACTACTTCAAGATTCCACCATTATAATTAAATTGTCCTTACCTGCTTTAATTTGTTCGTCTCTTCTTCTTCTTTGCCCTTGTCTTTTTCTTCTTATTCTTCTTATCTCTATACGCCCACTGCTGAACATAGATCTCTTCCTCTCAAATTGTTCTTTTTTTTTGTTCCAATTTGATGCCACTTTTCCCTGCAATAGTTTTTATATCATCTAGCCATCGCTTTTGTGGTGTTTCCATACCACGTTTTGCTCTTCGTGGTCACCAAAGCCCTACCCAGCTCCACTTATCCTTCTGTTTATTTCAGCTACTTGATTTCCTTGCCCAACTTGAGGTTGTCTAGATCGATAATTAGTTCACTGTTTGGTGCTAAATTACTAGTGTTTGTTTAAACTGACGCAACATTTTTGCTCTTCCTCGTTACCTTGTTCTATTATTGATTTTAATTCGTTAATGGGTACAGTATAGTTAGCAAAGCATAGATGACTCAGGAATACCAGTATGTGACCTTTATTTTCACATTGCAAAGTTTTAAACATGACCATTAATGCCAGTGTAAATAGTTTAGGCGATATTGTATCACCTTGTCTCACACCTCCTTGAACAGATATTTGGTCGATTATAATATCTTCATCTAATTTTATCTGCATCGTAGTGTTGTTTTATATGTTTTTGAAAGGATATTGTGTCTCCAGTCCACCCTTACACTAACTAAAGCTTGCCTTAGGGTCCATATCTCTACTGAATCGAATGCTTTTTTGATGGTCTACAAATGCAAAGTAGAGAGAAATATTATATTCTGTAGTTTTCTCTATTAAAGAGCGGATTGACTGGAAGTGATCTAAAGTACTGTAGCCTTTTCTAGAGCCAGCTTCCTCGACTGGTTGGTAAATGTCAAATTTATTTGTTAGTCTGTTAGTATTTTCGTTAAAAGCTTGTAAAGATGTGACAGCAGACTTACGAGATCATAATTCTAGATGTTAGTATTATCACCTTTTTGAAAGAAGAACGACATCTGCTTTTTTCCAGCATTGAAGAGTGTCTCTTTCCTGCAGATATTTGTTGAGAATCATGCTGAGAGCGTTTAAAAAGGCCTGACCTCCCATCTTTAGTATCTCATGAGTAATTCGATCTTCTCTGGGTACTTTCCTGTTTTTCATCTGTTTGAACGTCACATTTAATTCAACAATATTAATATTAGGAATCTCCTCATAACCAGCATTTAATACCGATTGTAGTGTGCCGGGGTTGTTGTACTTTAAATATACAGTTTAGAATACAATTTTATATCAATTCCACGATCTTCCTTTTATCTGCTTCAATAGTTCCCTCACCGTTCATGATTTTGCTAATCTTTACTTTGCCACTCGACATTCAAAATCTTCATAAGCTCATATTCTCCTCAATTGCATCGTTAATCATTTGAGTGATATTTACTTTATGTCTTTCCGTACATTTAATTTAATTTGCTTATTTAGTTGCAGTGATTTTCTATTTCGTCTATCTATGACGCAGATAGTTTTATTTGCTCTTATTTGTTTTAATTTTTGTTGTTGTGCTAATATTTGTTGTTACTACTCTAAATCAAATTCAAATTTTTAAGTGTATTGATGTTTTCCAATTTTATTTTTGTCTCTGCTGGAATAATATTTCTTTTCGCCTTATTTCTTGGAGAGCAGGATATTTTGGAGATTTTATCAGGTTTTTCCTTTCCGTTTTAGTTTGTATGCCTATATTTTCTCTAACAGTCTATGGTTGCTACCACTGTCGAAAATATTCAAAACCGAAACCATACAGTGACTATGTATTTAATATTGGAAATAATAACATCTATTTCCTTCTTCCTAACACAATCCCAACTTTTCCAATTTCATTTTCCTCCAGAATAATTCTGCAACAGTTTTCCTCTTTCGTATCCTGGAATATCTAAACGTATATTTCCTGCTTCTCTATCACATACGTTAATAACGTGAGCAATTATCTCACGTGCGGCGCTTCTAATTATTTTTCTCTATTTGTCTGCCGTCATCACTTCGAAATAGTAACGCAATGCAGCCAGTCGTTTATTTATATATGAATTAAAAGAAAATCGCGAATATGATTCATATTTATGGAATAGGTAAACACACTGGCGTCTCGCCGCTACAGGGAGCCGTGATCTCGACTTCTGCCGTTACATGCGTTGTTTAGTGTTTACGTTTTTACTTTTATATTTGCACTTCATACAACCAATACCTCCTACAACAAGGCCAGACGGCTTACGCGTGTCGTCATCAAAAGTGGTCTTAACATATTTACAGGCGTATATTGAAATGTGCAATTTCTTTTCAAATTTCACAGTTAAGTAGACATTTTAGATGCAAAAATCTCGAAAAAATATAAAAAAAACTTGAGTTTTGTAAATTTATCTTTTTTTATATGTAGTTTGAAACGTAATTGGCCTAATACAATACCTCCTACAAGCTGATATTATTTTAAGCACGACTATTATGAGTGATAATATGTATTACTTATTTTTTTTTTAATCAAAAATGAAATTGCAGTTTACTTACCTTTTTCTGCATACCTACATAAATAATATTTAAGAGCTTCCGGCTAAAACATAGGCTGCAAGTCATGAACAGCATTTAGACGTGCCTCATTCGATTTTTGTTAAAGGAAAACGAAATTTCAAAGCAAAAAACTTTGAATATCCAGTTTATCAAAATAGAATCTACCTATTTTGATAAACTGAAACTAGATACCACGGTAAAATATCACTATAGGTATAAAAGTGTCATAATAGGTAATAGCTTGGGTAATAGTAATGTCAAATTTGGTAGTGTGTTTTCTGCTCGGTTTTTTCCATCCAAAGAACCTTGCAATCTTCATGAAATATTTACACAGGTTTCAAATTATTACTTTTTTATGTTAGATTTGGTATATTACTCGGTATATTATTGGGGTCTAATATTTATTTATTAAAAGTCTCCAGTTTTCTTTTTTCCCTTTACCCAAAATATTATGATTATGTTTAGAACAATAATTATTATTAAGAAAGAAGTGTATTTGAAATGCTGCAAAGAAAAATTTTTGAAACAGCAATTTTTAGGTGATTTTCACAATTTTCAAATGAGTCAAAAGACTTAGATAGTTTAACAACAGCTCACAAAGAAAAGACTTTTTATTGTAAATATCCAAAAATGTGTCTTCGAACTCATTAATCAGTTTTTTAAATATAATATAGGCTGTTGAAACTACGTTCACGAGGATATAAAAGAGCCCCGCGACTTAAAGAATTAATGAAATTGTAAGAATCATCTACAACACAAGGTTCATTTAAAGTTAAATTTTCTTTACAAAATTTACAACTTCTTTTTTAAACAATATGACAGCAATATCTACTTAAATAAGTGATTAACTGGCATTTCAGATCCTCTGCTGTGTCTTGTGAATGTGACAAATTATTTAGAAAACCCGAGAGAAAACCTTTCAGAGCCTCTATAATAAAAGGATTAAATATTTTGAGAGCTAATTTAACATTTTGCTTTTTTATAAATGATGGAAAAAGGGCGGGCATATCCATGTTTTAATATTTTGTCTCGTTTTAGTTCATGAAGTTTTTTGACCACTGAGGGCATATAGCAAACAATGCATTACAGCCTTTATGAGGCATAATTACACTAAATATTACTTACCCCAAAATTAGCTAACAGGAACAAATTTTATAAACTTGCTGACCACATTGAACAAGCACAAAATAAACTCTTATTACACGAACGCAACAGGTCAACTCCAAACATTTTGGAAAACTAAAAACATTAACTTTAGATCTTTTCGGCGAGTTTCCACCGCACAGCATTGTTCACATAAGGTTACACACACGAAAGTGTAAAGAAATTAGCAGAAAAACAATCAAAATCGAACAGAATAATAATTAAGAAGCCGGTCGAAAGTACGCCATTACGCCAACTGACAGAAGGCACTGAGGCAGTGTTGCCAGATTTAGAGTTAGTTTCATACATTATTTGGGATGTAAACTATTAACGTATATTTAGTTGGACTTTAATTTTTACAGCATTTGTTGAATGATATTTGAAATTATGTTTTTAAATGGAACTAAATATTTATACAAAATAATTAGGTTATTGGTTAGCAACGTTTATTTTCTTAAAGGTTTTGATTCCGTTATGCTTCACTTTTCGGTTTTTATATATTTACTTTTCGGATTTTAAATATTTATTTATATTTAACATAACTATACTATAATATACCAAAGCAAACTTTTACATTAAATATCTAATATATTGTTAATTGTAATCTTGGAATCCAAGACGAATATTTTACGTTTCTTTGAAAAATAATTTGTGGCAAACTACAGTGAGAGGTAGCTCAAATTGTGATAAAGCGCCCAATCTGGCAGCACCGGATACATGACGTCGAGATGGGTATTGACATTCCAGTCGCCCAGCATGGCAATCAACCTTAAATACGGAAATAGGCGCGATAAAATAAACAATACTTTTACTGGGCTCCTCTTGGCTCCTCTTAATGCTTTTCTTATGGCAGTAAGTATAGACTTTTGATGACGTCACTGCTAATTTTAATATCAGCTAGTTGGCCTAGTTGTAGAAGGTATTGAACCAACAAAACTAACCCAAATTTACCCAAGGCATGCCAAAAAACTAACAAATCCAATAAAAAAAACTTCAAAAGACCGGGCGTCTAACCAATTACTTTGCGTTCTAGAGACGCGAGCTTCACCACCTGAGCCAACCTCTCACATTCCTGCTTTTCTCGAAAAGTGTTATACAAACGCGTATAGTGAAAAAATGTGTAAATAAGATTGTCGAGCGGAGTTCGGGATGAGGCTCCCCTTAAACGGCGAGAAGCTAGTGACACACCCATTCACAGTGAACGAGTCATTGTGAGGTTTCATTTATCGTTTAACTGGCGCACAGTATACTACAAATTATTACAGCGTACAGATTTGACTTTGCAGGTTATAATATTCTGTTCCACATAGTAATAATAGTGACCCGGTTTCTAAGGGCTGCCCAGTTTTCCTTCCTGTTCCGTACTATATACAGATTTATTATCAAAACTGATTTGAAAAAGTGTTGGCATTAATTATTATAAATATCTTGTTATACATCATTTAACTGTTAACATTTCTCAGGGGCTTCTTCCTATCTGTCTATATTAGGTTTCTTACTAGATACGGAAAAATACAATTATTATTTTTTCCTGCCAACTAAATCCACATTTAGGTGTTCAAACTAAGTTCAGTTAAATTGATTTTGAGGATGACTTCTATCAATAATAGCAAAGTAAAAATCTACAGATATTCAGTTCTGTTGTAACACGCTCATAAAGCAAAATATTATAGCACGTTCCATATCTATGAAATAAAAAATAAAGCTCTAAAGCACAGCTTCCAAGATATAACTGACATTTGACCCAATTTATTTTCTATATGACCTATAAATCTAAAAATATTGTTTCAGTGCTGACGAGGGTTTTGACGGAACTTACCCGACCAATGTCGTAGTCCGCAATAACGGCAGTTGCTTCTACTTGCCTCCGGGAATATTTAAAAGCACATGTAAAATCGATATCACCTGGTTTCCCTTCGACGACCAAAGATGTGAAATGAAATTCGGAAGTTGGACTTATGATGGCTTACAAGTAAGTAAAACTAATTTTAGGAACGGGAAGATCAAAGTTTTTAAAAGAAATTTCTATAGAATCGTCATTTATTGGAATGGCTGTAGTTTATATTGAACTTTCCTTCAATTTAAATAATAATAAGTAATAGTTAGAACATATTGTTTTTAAATTTGATAAACGGACATATTGCTAGATGTCCAATTATAGGTAAATAAAACCATTCTCTCTTCCAAGATTTTTAAAATGCTATTTTGATATAAGTGCACATAGATATACAAATGTTGGAAACATTATACAATTATTTTTCTATATCAACATTAACAATATTTACAATATATAATAAAAACTTCTTTGTAATTTTAATTGAAGTTAGGTAAAACCAATTCAGAGCTAATAATTAATAATCAGATGATAAGGACAGATGCAGATAATTGAAACAAATGCGATGAAAAAGCTTATTCCGCTCATCTTAGAGTCATTTCCGTTAAGTCTTCAGCTTAGCAATTTATAACATTTACTAATGTTTCTTAATTTTTGAAGCAATCCCGCAGTAACTGTTCTTTCCTCCTAGTAATTCTTTAATTTCTATCATGACAAAGTTTAGCAGGCAAATGTTGTTTTTAATTTGGATATAGCATGCCCCTAAACAAACATAGTGTGTGTATTATTGTGGTAAGAGTTTTTGCTTTCTAGCATTCAAGTAAAATTAATAATTTTCTGAAGAAAAGAATAATTATTTTAAAATAAAGACAGGTAGATGAAATTATAAAATTCTCTTCCGTCGTCACTTTGAACTATATCTAAAATTTGTACAACTATCACCAGTTGAGCTCACTAGTTTCCGATTATCTGCTTCATTTTATGAACATCTATTTTATTGAAACACTTCAGTTACAACAATTAACCATGAAATACAATTTTTTTAAATACAAAAATTAATTTTTTATGTTTCGTCGTTTTCAACGTCTCCATGGGTCAAAAAATATATATCGGAAAGTTTTCAAGATATCAGGCTTTTAAGTTGGGAACATTTTTAATATGTTAACTTAATTTTATTTTATCTGGTTTTATACAGTTTCATTGTCATGACACATGACAGCGTTATGTTAATTGGTAAAATTAAAGAAAAGGTTATACAAAATCCTCCATGCCATATTATACAAAAATAACAGTCAGATTTTAATAATTTCTTTAATGTGTTCCTTTTATTAATTTTATAGGTACAGGATTATTCATTATATTTTGACACTCACCTGCAGCCGTAATTACAGGCAATACAAAAAGAAACTTAAATTCAAAAGTTGTGGGTTTTTTTATATATTATCTTTAAGAAATGTCAAAAGAAAAAAAATTGCCTGTCAAATGTCAAAAAACCGCATAACCTTAGTTTTTTAAATAGAACACCCTGTATATTATTGCATATTTAAATTGTGCGAAAAAGTCTACACATATTTCATGAATAATGTCCTATACCTATGTCTAACGGTTTTTGAAATATTGACAGTTGAAAATCGACCATTTGCCAAGTTTGACAGCTTGTAAAATCTAAATGGCTAAAGATAGAACAAAACGGTTTGCACTTTCCTATATTGGTTTTTCATAAGCTATCGTATGACACTAGCTTAAGATTTAACCAGAGGTTAAAAAATCCCAGATAAATTTAACCTCTGGTTAAAGAAAAAGTTAGTGTCATACGATAGCTTATGAAAAATCAGTATAGCCAAGTGCAAACCGTTTTGTTCTATCTTTAGCCGTTTAGATTTTGCAAGCTGTCAAACTTGGTAATTGACCGATTTTCAACTGTCAATATTTCAAAAACCGTTAGAGATAAGTAAAGGATATTATTCATGAAATATGTCTAGACTTTTTCGCACAATCCAAATATGTAATAATATACAGGGTGTTCCCTTTAAAAAAATTAAGGTTATGCGGTTTTTTGACAATTGACAGGCGATTTTTTTCTTTTGACATTTCTAAAAGATAATATATTAAAAGCCATACAACTTTTGAATTTAAGTTTTTTTTGTATTACCTGTAATTACGGTTGCAGGTGGGTGTCAAAATATAATGAATAACCCTGTACTTATCATCACATTCATTTAATAATATTAATAAGTTGTTGGTAGTAAAGTATGTACACGGTGGGTTAATATTCCAACTTGATGATTATTTTACAATCACTAGTAATTAGGCGCAAGTATTCGAAAAAACAACATATCTTTAGATTATACACCAGTGAGTGGGAACTCTCAAAGTTGTATTGACAACATCTACACTAATCTCCAAAACTTTGATGCAGGAATACTAAGCACTCATATATCAGATCATACTGCCCAGAAAATATCTTTTGATAGTCACACACGTGTAAGTTGCAAGGCAGGTCATGTAAAGAAACATATTTTTTCAAGTGAAAATAAAAATAAATTTAAATATATGCTTTCTTGTCAGGGGTGGGACTCGTTATATTATACCCCTGAGGTTCTTGTTAACGAACAATGGGATAATTTTATCACTATTATTGGTTCTATCTTTGATCACTGTTTCCCTTTGACATCGGTTCAGAGAACTGCACCCGAAGGACGATTGCCACATAGTCCACGGGTTGTTGCTTGTAAAGATGAACTTGACATTCTTTTAGTTCTCAGTAGATCTGACAGGGCATATAGTGGCGCTTACAGATCCAAGAAGAGAGAATACAATTCTCTCCTAAAGGATTTGATAGGCGCTCACTACAGAGATCTCATAAATGATAGCGATAACAAATCGAAATGTGTCTGGCAGATTGTTAAGGAAATAAATGGTTCCAGCAGTTCAGGATATGTTAATCCAGCTTCTCAGATTCCTGGTGATCCTATTGACATTTGTAACAACTTTAGCAAACTTGTACTTAACGCAGCCCCTAATTTAATAAAATCCCAGCCTCAAATTGATTGGTCCTGTAATATTCCATATAATGGTGAATCTTTTTTCCTAACACCGGTAACCATTGCAGAAATTTTAAATATTATCTCTAAACTGAAAAATAAAAAGAGTGCGGGATATGATGGGATTTCAGTAAATCTGCTGAAGTATTGCGCTGAGGAGATTGCGGTGCCTTTATGCCACATTATTAATAATTCTTTTGAATTTGGTATTTTTCCCAATCATTTAAAGTTAGCATTAGTAAAACCATTACATAAAAAAGGGGACAAGACCAATGTGGAAAATTACCGACCCATAAGCATTCTTTTAACTTTTTCAAAGATTTTTGAAATTGCAATGTGCACAAGACTCCTGCAGTTCTTTTATAATGAAAATTTAATCAGTGACTCTCAACATGGTTATCTTAAAGGTAGGTCTGTTGAAACCGCCACATACCAGTTTGTGGAGAAAATTTTGAATGGGTGGGAGAATGGGAATGTTTCCATGGGAGTGTTTTTGGACCTTTCAAAGGCGTTTGATAGTATTGACCACCAAATACTAATTGAAAAGCTGGAGAGATATGGAATCCGGGGCCCTGCTTTAGACTGGATGAAATGTTATCTCACCAATAGAGGGCAAAGGGTTGTAATCACTCGTGACGGTCAAGAGTTTTTTTCAGTAGAGGGCTATCTAAATATTGGCATTGCTCAGGGGAGTGTCGCGGGGCCGCTTCTTTTTGTTTTCTATATTAACAATCTTGCTATAGAAATTTTAGAAAATGGGGGTAATCTTGTAAATTTTGCTGATGGTGCTAACCTTCTAACTCTGGCGTCAACCTTGTCAGATCTTCTGGGCATTTCATCTGATCTCTCAAGGGCAGCTCAGAATTGGTTTTTGCAAAATAAATTAGTTCTAAATCAAGAAAAAGCAAATTGTGTTTTTTTCGAACAAAACAGAATACTACTGAGAGGCCAGAGGAGGTTGTACTGAATAATCAAACTGCTTCTGTATCAACTAGTGTGAGATTTTTGGGAATCCAAATAGATGAGAACCTGGATTGGGGTGAGCACCTGGGTGTTGTTTGCAGAAAAGTGAACATAGCATGTTACTCATTAAGAGTAATGTCAAAATACCTAAGTTTAGACCACCTTAAAACTGTTTATTTAGCAAGCATTTACTCGGTGCTCAGGTACGGTGTTATCTTCTGGGGTGGAGGGACTGATGTGGGCGGAGCATTCATTGCTCAAAAGAGAGCTATTAGAACCATGCTCAAGACGAGACCTCAAAATTCCTGTAGGGAGCGATTTAGGGAGCTTGGTTTATTGACATTGTCTGGTATATACATTTATGAGTGCTTGGTGTTCCTGTTCAGGAACAGAGATAAATTCGTGCAGTTTGTGCCGAATCCCAGTATAGTCACTAGATATGTGGGTCAAAATTTTCCACTACATAGACTTACAGCAACAGAGAGGGGACCTCTCGTTGCTC
Source organism: Pissodes strobi (assembly GCA_016904865.1). Lineage (NCBI taxonomy): Eukaryota > Metazoa > Arthropoda > Insecta > Coleoptera > Curculionidae > Pissodes > Pissodes strobi. Next base: position 32,283 of record MU190250.1, on the reverse strand, counting down.
GACCATATTCGTGTATTAAATTTTTTAACAAATTGCCAAATGATGTTAAATTACAGCAAAATTTTAATAGCTTTAAATCAAGTGTGATAAGTATTTTATTAATTATAGAACCATACACTGTTAAGGAATTTTTAGAATATAAGTTTTAACTTGAGTGTATTGTCTAAGTAGTTCTTTTTAATGTGCATTTTACTTAGTTTGTTCAATAGGTATTTATGTTTGTCTTTTTTCTCTCTCTCTCTTGACAATAAAATATCTATAGGAGCAACTTATTATAATATGTACTTTATTTTTTTCTGACACTTATTATTCAATTGTGGCAATATGATTTGTTTCTTGTATTGTGTACAATTTTTCTAATATAAGATATTTGAACTTGAATTTGAATTTGAACAAGCTACTGAATATAGGATCCAAAGACCTTAGAATTTTGCAATTTGGCAACTTTTGTAATTTCTAAATTTTAGATAGTTTAAACAAAGTTACTAATTAATAACACTTAAAATTATTTGAATAATGTTTTGAGTGAATAAGAAACTAAAAATATTATACCTTGAAATAAAATATTTTATTTACCATTAGTTACTTTTGATCGGAATATAATAGGCATATATTTTATTTAAATGTTGTACTATTTATTTTAGTAACTATTGAAATATAATGCTATTCTAAATAAAAAGCCGCTCATATCGTACCTCATCTGAGTTTGCCAAAAATAGGCACAAGTTTTTGGTAAAAAGTATTATAAATTATTTTGAGCCAACTTGCCAAAGTAAAATTGTTTCTTATGCTTGTTAAATTAATGAATTTAAACCTCTACAAAATGTTATTGGGATTTTATCTATTTGCGGTATCTAATGTAACATTTAAAAGTTGATTCGATGGGTATTTGATATTTTTGTGCTTTGAATAACATCCTAGTTCCAGTCTTGCAGGTAAACATATCCATGGCAAATGTTGCGTATTATTTCAACTTCATGACTCAGTCATAATTTCAGCATCTGCAATAAGAAAATTTGAAATTGATACTGATTCTGTGATTCACGTATAGCATCTTTCACGAGCTTTATTTGGTACGTGCTTTTGTTAAATATCTAAGCCACTCATTATTTTACCTGAGAAAATCGGGCGGGGTCTACCGTTGATATAAAATAGTCATCGTATCCCTTTAAATCAGGGATGTCGAGTAACACAATGTATACATATGCATAGAAAAGGAGGCCTGGACCAGTGTGTATGGAGTCACTCAGGCACAAAAAAATTGAGCTAGTCTGCTAGTACTCGAGACACTGATGTGTAAACATATTATATATCGACATCATCGCCACCTTAGGCCGCGTGACGCCTGAATAGAGGCAACCACTTGAATTGGTTGCCTATATTCTGGCGTTAGAAAGAACACGTTTTACACTAACGGTTACAGACAGCCTACAAAACACATCCCCCTCACAGATACCGCCTGACGTGCGTTGTTTAATGTTTACATTTGTAACTTTTGCATTAGAATGTTTAATATTTCACTTTACGCATAGCCCTCCGCTCGCTTCGATCGCTACAGGGGCGCAACGAACAAAAACTAGCGAAAACTAACCCAAGACATGCCCAAAATCAAGAAAAGTAAATTTTTACAAATATGGTTTAAAGAAAATAAAAAATAGGACTAAAACTAACCGTAAAAATCAACGCGAGCAAAGCCGCGGCTAAAAGCTAAGAGTGCGCTATGACCTTTACTATACCCTACATCCAAGTAGTTTACGCATGGAAAATAGAATTAAAAATAACCGTAAAACAAACGCGAGAGAAATCGCGGGTAAAAGCTAACAGTGTCCTATGTTATTTACTATACTCTTGAAAATATCTGTAAAAAATTTCATGTTGATCGGTTGAGTGGATTATGCGTTAAAGCGTAAGAAACAAACAAACACATTCGCAATTATAATATTAGTTATTCGCATTTATAATATTAGTTAGGATTCTTTAATAATACTTACTGGCCGCTTCAATCGGAGTGGATTAATTCACTGCACAAATTCGACGCGAAAATCTAATGCCACCAGGAATAACATCAACCTATGGACACAGCTTATTTACTACAAGCTAGTCATCTTGGGGCCGTATCCTTTGATTTGGGAAAGTCAATAACCAAATTTTGCAAATTTTAGAAGAGGGCCATGACTCAATAATGTTTTAAACGTCTGGGCTTCTGAATAATACTTTTGACAGTTCTTTTAATTTAAAATATGCTTTTTTATCGTCTAAAATCCGTTTCAAAACGATTTTAAATGGCAAAATTGTGTAAAAATCCGAAATTTCTGGATTTTTTTAGGGTGATAGCCGTAGCTTCGGACGAATTTGTCGTGGATTTTGAAGCGAAAATTTATTTTAAATTCAACCGTCTATTAAAAATAAGCTGTGCTATGGATCCAAATACATTGCGAATCGAAATCAAGCTACAAAAATATAAGATAAAACTGGTCGGAAGACCTTCTCACTGGACATGCCCCCTGGAGGTATACCTCAGGAAAATGGGGAAAACCTCTGACGAACAATGCAGATTCTGCCAAACTATGGCTGAAACCTCAGAGCACTTACTCTGCGAATATCAGGCACTGTTTCGCCAAAGGTTGAGGCATCTCGAAAATGCCCTTGTGGCACCTGGAGATCTACAAAAGCTCACCCTCGAAATATTCTGAGGTTCTCGAAAAAAAAAAGAAATTTTCGTGTAAAATAGAAGGGTATACACAAAAGATCAATTGTGTTCGACGTGTCGAAGGGCAAATCTTGCCGAGCAACCCCTCTACCTACCATACCATACCACATCAGCTCAATGTATATTAAATGAAAAGAGAAGTATATTGAAGCAGTTTATTGATAGATATTTATAATCTAGGACTGTTTTTCGAATAACAATTTTCCGAAAGACAGTTCTTCGAAGGACAGTTTTTCGAATGGACAATTATTCGAATGGATAATTATTCGAACGGATAGTTTTTCGAAAAGACAAATATTCGAAAGGACCGTTTTTCGAAAATATTAATTAGAGAAAACATAAAGATAATTTTAACGTAATTTATTAAAATTGTTTATTAAACATATTATTTATAAATGTTAATAGGTATTATTAGGGCTTTGCATGGCCCTCCGCTCGCTTCGCTCTCTGCGGGGGCTCAATCAACAAGAACTAACCAAGTGCTAACTAAAATTATCCCAAGGCTAACCCAAACTAACCCAAAATTAGAAAAAAAAGGAAAATTAATAAAAAAACAATAAACAAAACATCTGTCGCGACCGACGGGAATCGAACCCGCAGGGCCGCGATGACAGGCAAGAACACTACCTTCTACACCATCGAGGCGTTGCAGAAATTTTGCTAAAACGGTAAAAGAGACTAACCCAAACTAAATTAAAGATTCGAAAAATGGTCCATTCGAAGAATTACACATTCGAAAAATTGTCGATTCGAAGAATTGTCTTTTCGAAGAACTGTCCATGCGAAGAAATGTCGTTCGAAGAACTGTCGTTCGAATAATTGTCATTCGAAAAACCATCCGGATTCAAGATATTTGATGACCAATATATAAAAAAAAATTGTGTTGATAATTTTGGGATTGACTGCTGCGATTCTAATTGTTCTATTCCTTCTAAATCGCTGCCTTCTTCTGACAAAGATGATGTATCATCATCACTACTTAAAGATTTCACTGTAATTATTAAACCAGCATGTACCCCACGGCGGATTTCGTGAATAGCACGAGTAAAATTTTCGCTTTGCAAGCCTTTGTTCACTGTTATATCATTAACTCAAGACTCAAGCAGCTGTCTTCTTAAAAAAAAACAAATATCGCAGGACCTGAATTATCAATGACAGGACAAACACTGATTCTGGTCATAAGCTTGCTGGGCATCAACGTAGAAAACAACATGTCATGGCATAATCACGATACAAAAATCACCAGCTTTTACTGCTCTATAAGACCCAGGTATGACCATCTCTAGAATACTGTTACCATGTATAGAGCTCGGCGCCCAAACATTTGCTCAAAATATTGGATTCCATATAGAGGAGAGCAGTCCGTGTTGTGGATGACACAGCTGCTCATCAACATACGGTTCAGTTGCGAACACCCGAAAACTACACCCTACAGCGCTTCAAGTCCAACGTCAACCGTCTTCTCCGCACACACACCGCTCGTTGTTATACACAGGATTCACCGCGACATATTCGATTACAACCAGGAATCGCTGACGGGCACACTCAAAAATCTCACGACACGCGTTGCGAATGGCATTTATTGAATAAAACTCCAGGTAACTATAGAGTTCTATATTAATTATAGCAAGGTATATACAAGATAGTAACGCGACATACTGTATACCCTTATAATCTACGTACGCATATCAATGCGTCACTCAGTCTTCTCTCCCCGGGTTGGTGTAGGTTCGTACTATAAATATAATGTTACAATAACAATACCAATTCAGCAAGGTTGTCTTGGCCTTGTCACCCGTGTCGAGTATATCGGTCATTGCAGTTAGACAATAATATTACGTGTAGTAGGTAATGTAAATAACCTTCATCTAGACCTCGAAATATTCGGGTTGCCGTCACGATCTAATTTATAATATACCGAGTGTTTTTCTGATACACTACAAGTGGTATAGAATTTTCCTTTTGTGTGTGTGCCGAACATAAAAAACGTACCCAGTGTCTTATATTTGGAAGATACTTTACGCGCCAGTGAAAAATACTTCGTTTCTCAATGACCAGTTTTCGTTTATTTTTACACTTGCGCCAAATAAATCTTCTTGATCGTAAAAGCTTATTTTAGATCTTATACCAGTGCGGAAAATCTATATTGTCTTTTATAGCGGCAAGTAGTGGTTTGCAGGTTGAAACTTTATTAAATTTAAGTAAAATGTATGTATTGTTTGTCGATTTACTTGAAAGTCGCCATCATCTATTTTATCTTTTTATCTTTGTCGCGAGAATTTGAGCGATCATTATGTTCTTTCATTTTTTTATAATACTTTCAGAAAGGCCGGTGTAAAATGCAGTCCGTTCCGTTCGATGCTCAATAGGAATATCTAAAATTTCCGCGTCTCTATCACAACCATTAATAATTTAAGCAATTGCATCACGTGCGGCGCTTCTAATTATTTTTCCCTGTTTGTTCGCCATCGTCACTTCAAAATAATAATGCAATACATCAATACCTCCTACAACTGTTTCTTGAATAAGTAAAAACACTCAATCACAGTGGACCAGTGACAAGTTTGTTAAGTCACCACGAGTTTTCGTTTATAGTTTGACTTGCGCACATTATGCTCGGTTTGCGCTGAACAATAAATGTATATTTATAATATACCGCCCCCCGGTTTTCGTTCTTGTCCCATACTATATTGTTTGCATCTAAATGAACCAATTTTGCATTTTGATGACGCCAATTTTCTTCTATAGAACTTATTTCAAATCGATTAACTGTGTGAACTGTTGATGTTCTTGGGCAAGTTCAATATTTTCACTTTGCAGAACTTTACTTGATATCATTGGTTTATAAAAGTGTCTGCATGTTTGTGTAAATCTCATACGCTTAATGCATTTGTAATCGAAACGGACTGAGACACGAATTTAAAAATGTTTTCGATAGGCTCGTTTTCGAGCTTCCACTAACTACCTGGTTTTTGCTATTAGTTCCGAGTTACTTGCTTCCTTTCTAGTCAATTGACGCTGACCCAGAGGAAGTAAGCTCGGCATTCGGTAATTAATTGCCAATTCATCAAGAATTGAGATTGCATCTCGATACCCCCGCGATCTGTATATTTATTCATACTGATTTTTATTTGCTTAGTACAATAAATTTATCTTTATCTGTAATTATTTGTATTATTAATTGAACAAATACTTAAATTTTAAGTGAGTGCAGTGTACCCTTTTTTAAATTATTTCTGTACAATCAGTACTATATATAATGAAACCCTTCTATAAAATTATCTTAATATTTCTACTCTTTAATATTTTCTATCTATAAATAAAGCTTATAAATATAATTGTATCTGGCTCAACTTGAGGTTCTTTAATCGCTCAATCAATATTAGTAAACTTTACAAAATACTCATCAACTTAAATTTGCACCAACTGGTCGGGATAGACAATTGATTCTTAGACTAATTTCAAGCATTCGTTCATTCAAATATACATCTAATATTACAAAACAGATTATTTATAAAGTAAATATCTACTGAAAGTTCTTGATTTTGTGATTTAAACTGAGTTTTCTGTCTTTAATTAAATTCAAATCAAATCAAATAAAATCATTTATTCACCACCATGTTGCAAAGAATAACACAGGTTTCGTCACAATAAAGCTGTACTCATATTACATTTCAAAGGTAAAAAACAAAACGCAACAAGAATTAAACTGACAAAAATAGAACAGTGGTTCAGTGACCATCAAATATACGGATACACAAACATTTAAGTTTATAGAAATATCCACACATATACAAAACTATAACGCGCACCGTTAAAGGACATATAGGTGCCTATAAAATAAAATAAAATAAAAACAAAAGAACACATCTAAAATTGTCACAAACTCCTGTAAATACATATTATATATGTCATACAATGGCACGATCTGGATGCCGGCGCGACATTTAATTATTCTACATGTTGCAGATAAGCTGTGAATTCCACAATACTATAAAAAGTCTTGGATAAAAGAAGCTTTTTAATTTTTTCCTTAAAGGATTGAGGCGGGTTTATGTTTCTTATGGTCTCAGGCAACATATTGTAGAGTTTGCTTCCACAATATACCGGAGTTTTTTTTATAAGCCTCACGATTATGTCTATCTAGACAGATATTATTTCTACTCCGCGTACAGTACCCATGACAAACCATTTGTCCGAAAGGAGTGTTTATTTTTATGAATATACAACAATAGCTTAAAAATGTAGAACGACACAACCGTTAACAGATTATGTTTTTTAAATGTATCCCTACAAGTGGTTGTATAGGGTAAGACGAATAAAAGACGAATTATTAATTTTTTAATTATAAGTACTCTCTGGACTTCAACTGCCTGGCCCCATGTTATTATGTTATAAGCAATTGCTGAGCAACAAAATGCGTAGTAAACATTGAGCAAAATATTCTTGTTTTTTAATGAATTTTTTAAAGAACCAATTACATAGGAACTTTGGTTCAATCTGGAGCAAACTTTATTTATATGTTCGTTCCACGAGAGGTTGCAATCGACATGAAGCCCAAGAAAATTTATTGAGTTTTGAGGGCGCAATATATATTCTCCAAACTGAAATACGAAGTCGCACGAATTGGCTCTCATAGAAGTCACTTCCAAGCAGACAGTTTTAGAGTGATTGATGATTAGTTTGTTGCTTCTGCACCATGTGGAGAATTGATCAAGCACAGTTGATGCAGCTCCACAAATGTCTTCCTTGCAGGAACCATGAACGACATTCGAGGTATCGTCAGCATACATAAATACTTGACCCCTTGTGATATATTCTGGAAGATCATTGATGAACATCAGGAAAAGTAGAGGGGCCAACGAACTTCCCTGAGGAGTACCGAGATTTAGATCAAAACCATCAGACAGAGTATTATTAATACTTACAAAGATTTTTCTATTCGTTAAAAATGAACATATCCAGCTGTTTAAATAACCCCTAATTCCCAATTTTAAAAGCTTTTCACCCACAAAGCCTTTGTCTACAACATCAAACGCTCGCGTTAAATCAAAGGAGAAAATAACAACCTTTTCCCCACGATCCACCTTAGAAGCCACATGTTGAATCAGGTTCGCAGCAGCTGATTCAGTAGATAGCCCAACTCTAAAGCCATGCTGACATCCACTCAAGATACTGTACTTACTCAAGAATACTGTGAATCTATCGCATACTGCCTTCTCAAATATTTTGGAGAATATGCTGAGAATCGAAATAGGCCTGTAATTTTCAACACTCTCTGAATCGCCCTTCTTAAAAGTCGGCACAACTTTGGCTTCCTTTAAGCACTCCGGAAATTTGCCATTTCTGATTGACACATTTAACAGCTCAGCCAGTATTGGTGAAATTTCAGTACACATGGCCTCAATCAGTTTAATGGGAACTTCATCGAGTCCAGAAGATTTTTTATTCGGGAGTTCATAAATAATCCGCACTATATCATCTTGGGTTATGTCGTCTATGAAACAAGAGTTAGAGATTGTTTTCCCAGAAACAGTACACGTATCAGATAAATTATCTTCAAAGTATGATCTTACCTTTTCATTCACGGCTGAGGACAAATATTGACCAAAAGCGTTGGCTATATCTTTGGGGTTGCTTAATTTTTTATTCTCATGGTTAATAGATGTTATATGTTGTTTTGTACATGTCTTGTTTTGAAGTTCATTTACAATATTCCACGTAGTTCTAATTTTGTTATTTGATAACAAGATTTTTTCATTATAATATAGGCTCTTCTCTTCTTTAATCTTAAGTTGGAAGTTTTTTTTTGTCATTTCAAACCTATTATTTAATTCATCGTCATGGATACGGTGCCTTAACCACCTCAAATTATCCAACTCTTTGTGCAATGTTTGTAAATCTTCAGAGAACTGTAGCTTATTTTTCTTCGCATTGTTATGTTTTAGTCTTTTGGGAAATGAAGAAGCATTAAAACACCATAAAAAGCAATCATAAAATCGAAGAAACTCCGAATCGGGATCACAAGAATGCACCCTATAGTTAAGATCCGAGAAGAGCTTTTTACATTCATTAATTGTCATCTTGTTTATGGGTCTAAATGTCTGAGTTGATTCTGAATTATTGTCAATATTTGTCGGGTCAGAAATAGAATTCGATACTATTATTAATTGACCATGATGGTGGGAAATACTTGGATCAAAATTTTGAACATTTAAAAAATTTGGCTGGTTTGTAACGACATAATCTAATATTGTTGGGGAATTTTTTTTTCAATTCTTGTAGGCGTATCCACCATTGATTTTAAATTAAAAGATTCAAAAAGGTCTGATAAAATTTTATAATTTGTACCGGCAGCCAGTTTGTCCACATTTAAGTCACCACACAAAATAAGAAAATTAAAATTTGCTGTGGCCCTTCTTAAGATTTCCACTAAAATGTCTATGCAAACATTAAAGCTACCAGAGGGCGGTCTATATACATTAACAATATAGAGATCTTCAATGCTAACAGCTGAGCACTCCAATGTCATTTCAACAGAAAAATTAGTTAGGTAAGTAACAGGGATTGCATTTACAGAAATCTTATTGTCAATGTAAATTGCAGATCCGCCATGTTTATGCGTACTACGTGCAAAATGACTTTTTGGGGAAAAGTTTCGTATATTAGTGTTAAGTATTTTTTCATCACTAAGCCAGTGCTCGTTAAGGCACAAGACGTTAATGCTATACTTATTACATAAAAAATCAATCAAATTTATTTTATTATACAAACATTGAACATTGATATGAAATACACTAAGACACTGGGTATTAGTCAAATTAACTACGTGATTATTTCCCGATTCATGGGAATCTATATTAAAGTTTTTATTAGAGCCTAAGTTTGTTCTGTGAAACTTAGTTGTGAAAGTCTTGAGTATAAAACATTAGGTTCTTTGAAAGTGATACAATCATTGGTTTTATGAACGTCATTGTCAAATTGCAGAGACAAATCCTGGCTTCGATTAAAGTTATTTAGACTAGATTCTCCTAGCTTGGTTCTCTCCCTATTTAATACATCTGTATCACTATTTGTTACATTTGTATCACTAATCTCATTTTCCCGAACCACACAGTAATCAGCGTCTGAAGTAGTTTCCACTATAGAGTTCACAAAAATTAAATTTTTAGTGCAGCGATACTGCATCAAGCTAATAATTTCATCACATATACGGTTTTTAGAGAGGATGTTACCGTTACTGTCACTAAGATTTAAGAAGTTTAATTTATTTGGAATTAAATTATTTATTCTTAAAACAAATTGGCTTAATTTAACGTTAAATTTTTGAACGTATTTACTCATTTTATTATGTTTTAAATACGGCACAGATGCAATAAGAATGTTGGTATGGCAGCATTTTTTTGCTGTGTCACTAATATCAGCGAATATTAACTGCGACAAGAAGGCCCACTTAATGGCCAGAGAGCGCTACAACGGAATCGTCGTTTATTTTCTTCGTTGCCTGGCAACGATCGACGAACTTCGCCGCACACAGGTTGGATTTAAATAAAATCTGGCCATAAACGATATTTTCGTTTGCGGTATGTTTAATCAAATTTATGACGAAATTATTTATAGCACTCTAATACTCTAGTTGGCTTTGGAAAAACACAATTGATATCTTCTGAATTGTTTGCAGCTCCCTGTCAAACTTACGGTATGGTTTTTTTAAAATTATTATCACTAAATAAATATTTTGATAAAGTTTGTATTCAACTGGCTGTTACCGTTTTTAATTACTTATTATTGATAACAATACTCAAGGTGTGTAATAACTAATATTTAAAAGATTTTGATTTTGTGTTAATGATTTCACCATATTTCCGAATACAAATATTCTGACAAGACATCAAGAATAAAATGTTGCTCAAATTTGCCTCAGTTTTTAATGTTTCATTAAATTTTGGCGTTTTGGGTGATTTTAAAATTGGTTAAAGGTTTCGCACAATATTTTTACTGTATATTTCATTCCTATTTTGTAATACAACACAACTAAAAAATAGCGATATTATCTTATCTCGAATATTGACTCGACTATTGAATTTACGCGTGAAAATTAATCTGACAAAGGATGACCTGGCCTATGGCACTAGTCGCTAGGTCGCGCAGGTCTAGAATCGTTCTCGACACGATTGTGATGTATTCGAGGAAGCACATGCAAGCTGCTGTATATTTCATAAAAAGTGCATCCAAAGTACGGGCACGTATTACAATAAGTAATATTTCACTTTTCGTGTGGACCTCCGCTCGCTACGGGCACTCAAGAAAAGCAAACTAACCATGGGGCTAACCCAAACGTAACCCAAGTCATACCCAAAATCAAGAAAAAAAACTGTTGTCTAACCAAAACTAACCCAGAACATACCCAAAATCAGGAAAAAAACTGTTTAGAAACTTAACTGTAAAAAAAAATAAAAAAAGCAACGGGGTTCGCTCCCAAACCGCCGGCCGCCGCCGAAAGCCACAAAGTTAAGACTCAACCATCTAAACCTCTAGACCACCAGGGTTTATACTGCACATTGATTGAACCGCGAATGCAATCGCTCGAATTATCGCCACATACACTAGATGGCGTTGGAGTCGTAAGAGAGAGAGGGAGGCATCGCACGCAGTATTTCGTTATCGGGAACGATTGTAGGTCGCGCCCTACCCGCTAATGTCTATGGCCGCCGCGTCAAAGGTCGCCTGCCAACATGATTGTTTTATTTGTATCATGGCCTGCCGATATTCTGCTAGTTTTCGCGCGGGGAAGGAAACACACCGTTGACATGCCGCCGCGGAGAGTGATCCTTCTTATTATATAGTTTTGCCCAAATACATAATAAAAAGATAAAGACTGAAGTACTATACTGCTAACGTGCTAACACTCCGTTGAGGTTATGTGTTGGTGTTATACCTAATTGTGCAACAACTGAAGCCAGATTATCAGAAAATGGCGCGTCGAATTGAGGATCCCTTATTGGCTAAATTTGTAACGTGCGCAGTTTTCCCTGCTGCTGTCTTGTTTGAGCATTTACGTTTCTCTGTTTTTTTTTGCGTCATATGTTGTACTGAAAGTATTTTCAAATGGTTTTATGTCATTTAAATTATCCTCAACGCAACGCATTATTAAATTGGAATTTTAAAAGCTATATCTGTTGTAAAGTCGTCGGTACGGGTGGGCAAGAAAGTGAATAATCGATTAAACGCTTAATATTTTAGAAAATAACTGAATAATCGATTAATCGAAATAACCGATTATCGATATTTTCTGAAATATTAATCGACCAGTCGATTAATCGGTAATTTCTTAAAAGTGAATCGAATAATCGATTGTTGTCGCCCACCCCTAATCCCATAATATTGTAGTAAGTGAAACTGAAGCTGAAATTTCGGTAGAATCATTATTGCTGATGCAAGACTGATGTTATTATAAAAAGAGGTAATAAATACTTTGGCTGAATCAGCAGATAAAAATTTATAATTTAGTTTTAATTTGTAAATATGGCTTTGATATTACCTTGCGATAGTCAGAATATAAGCAAGTGTTTTTGAACAACAACTGCACTGATGCTTCTATATTTTTTACTAGTTTCGTCCCTATTAGATTAATTTTTAAAAATAGCGATAACTCTGAAATACATGTATGACAAAATTGCAGGTCTTCAGCATCTCGTTTCTGTCGTCCGCTTAACATTCATATTGCTCGTGAGACTCCTGAATTAACCGTTGCAAAAACAAAACTTGGATCATCGAATTAAAAATTTAAAACCCTTTTTGCCCTTAATCTGCAAAATCATTTTTTAAAACGGTTTAAGAACATACAAATGATTTTTATACATGATTTTTATCGTTAGTGATAATTGATACACCCTATATAAATATAGATGATGAGCACAAAATTCAACAATTATTTGTCTACACGATATATTAAACGTGTAATACTTAATAACTTTTATGTCTTATTTCTTGTAAACCATATTATGGCCAGCTTTCCTAGAAATTCGACCAGTGTGCGCCGGCTCCAAAGGTCACATGCCAGTATCATGCTAGTTTTCGCGCGGAGAAGGAGACATACCGTTGACGTGCCGCCGCAGAGAGTGGATCTTCTTATCGTAGTTAATATTCGCTGCTAATATGCCTAAACAATGGATATTTATTCGAATACTTAAAGTCATTTATTCCAGCCATAATTATTAGGTAATCGTTGTTTGAAAGACTTCTTGTTAAGACCTCAGCACTTTGAACTACCTGGTATAAAGAGGCATGAGGGTTAACCTTCCACTATCAAATTTTCATTCTTTGGTCTTGATCCCAAAATACTACCCAAGTTATTTGCCAATTGATCACCATCATCAAATTAACTTAGCAACGTTCACACATCGTGTCTTTGAACTTTGACTGCTTTACCTGTATCTTCAACAGGGAGAGATTTTACTTAGTTACTTTCCAACTTAACTTTTGTTTGTTTTCGGAAACCATAATATCCCGTTTTCACCTTGCTTGCAGAAATTATTCGACCAGGAATGTCAATCCGCCATCTTATGTTGAATTTTCCAAAGAGGGCGCTATCTTTCTGGCTTCGAGGAATTGGCTCAAACTGCCCAAATGAGGTATTTATTCAATCTTGGACAAAGATACTGAGCTACACTAAATATTCTCTAATATTTGTGCATACAAATGGAGAAATTACCTAAAAGGGTAGGACCTTTTGGCGCGAAAATCTAGGAGAGCTGTGACTAGACAGATCCTGCGCAGATGAGTGTTTGCCACGCACTGACTTGGTTAATTTCTTCTAGCGAGCTCCTGGCGGCAAGCTAGGTTTGCAAGCAAGCAAGGTAGTTTTATATAGTGGAATCGACCATACAGGTTTGGACTAAGGGGTAATAGAGAAATGACATATGCTGATTTAAGTGCACAAATTGGGTTGTACTCGGGGTGAAATAAATCTATTCGTGGATCAGTCATGACTCATTCATACTACCCATGAGGCAGGTTGTTATCACCAAACTATCCGGTGAAAAATGACAAGTTAATACTATTTGACAAAAAATGCATATTCGCCATGACGTCCCTTTGTGTCTTACTTCACTGTCAAGTTAGATTCATCTAAGAACTGATTTTTCTTTAATTTTAGTATTTAACATAAAGTTGGATATAATAACACTCCTCAATATATATATTTTTTTAAATTCATAACTTACTCCCCAACTGAAATTCCAGCTATAAAGTTTGATGTCCCAAAACCTAGTCGATCGATTTTATGGACCCATGAGAACTTCTGATTAGAATCTCAAAACTACAAAATATCAAAAATTCGAAAAATTAGACTGAAAGCCATTTCCCATGAGATTTGTAAGAGAACCTTATGCTATAGTTCTATATTACATTTTAAGGAATAAGTTTAGGTTCACTATGGTAAAAACATCTTTTTCTTTCCATTATTTATTTCCTCACTATTTAGAAAAACTATAGAAATACACCCACCGACAAAAGTGTTGCATCCCCATTTATCTGAGACATGGGACGTAATAAGCTCTGATATTTCTGTAGGATAGTTTAAAGAGACGTCCTATAAATGTCATAGTACTGGTTTTCAACGCAGCAATATTATGTGACTAATAACCTAGTGCTGCCACCTCTACTTCCAATTAAATCACCAACGCATCGATACAATTCAATGTGCCTTGGATTAAATTGGTATATTCTTCTTGAGCAGCAATTATGAGCTGCCGGCCGTTTCTATGCAGGCTACTTCATTGATTTATCTCTCTCTTAACATAATCCCAAATATGTTTTATAGGGTTCATGTCTGGTGATAATTGGAGTCAAACGAGTAATATCATTCTCATCTAGAGCATTTTGGATAATCCTGGCAAAGTGAGATCGGGCATTAGTCGGTATAAAGAATTATTTCTTAAATCATTTATCACCATAAAGAAAGGGGTGGTAATTAACTTTATAATTAACCACTTTAATTAGTGGATTGTATCAAAATAGGTTGGGGGGGGGGGTTATTCACTGGGTGTGAATTGAAACACAAGTATTGTAGGTATCACGTACTTTAACAACGCCAGATTTAATTTGCATTAAATATGATTAATATTACAATGATTTCTAACTATTTCCATGCATTCATCCTTTCACACATAAAACTAAATAGGTACTGTACATAAGGTTAACTTTTATTAAATTTCTAACAAAATTTTTTGATTATTTAATTTAACATGAACTACTTTCTTACTGAATTTAATAAATTTTATCTCAACTAACTGCTTTTCGTTCACACGTACGACTCTCTCGACTTAACTTTGCCAGAGATATAAGACTTCGAAACTTGATTCGAATGTTGAGTACAGAAACAGATTTGTCTCACTACAAGTTTCCAACGGCCATTTTATCTTCTTCTATCTTCATCAGGAGAGACGCTACGAGTTGTGTTGTCTCGAGAAAATGCGTTAAAACGCCCAAAGAGTCCTTAATTCAGTGTTGAAAAAAGGAAACACAGAGTACTGCAGATATTTTCAAAATATCTGTGCACGCAAATGAGAAAAACTGCTAAATACCTTGGCGTCAAACAGAGTTACGACTGGGTAGATGTTCTAGTTTGGTAACTCAAGCAGAGCGATGACTGGACTGTTGCTTCACGAGTGAGTGTTTTAAAGTACTTATTACTTTTTTCTTCGCCTAACCAGACTTAAATTTTGACAAAGCTAACTAAACATTTTGGCGTCAAGCAGGGCAGCGACAGAAGCTGATGTTTAGACGCCAAACTCAAGCAAAGCGATGACTGGATCGATGCTTCACGGTTGAGTGTTTGCCAAGCACCAACATCAACAACTGGGAGAACAAAGCGGGAAATTGCGCGGACGCGGATGCATTTGAGAGGGTAGAAACATGTTCTTCTTTATTTGGCATATTGTTGTTTACACAACATTGACGGAGACAAAGATATATTAAATTCAAACGTTTAAAAACGGTTTCTTTGAGTGACAGTGACAACTTGGTTTTTATATAATGGAATCTATTCTAGCGACATGCACAAATTTGCTGTACACATGTTGGGGTGTTTCCCCAGCAAGCATTATCAGCCATAGCGATACTGGGACTGATTTGTTGTCTTAGGGGATAAATTATTGTCATTATACCATTGCTCATATAAAAATGAGCATTCATTATTTCTGGTACATGAATACGATCTATACGACCTTGTAAATAATTTCACCCCAAGGAATTTGGTACCTTCTTGATCTGGGGTATCTGCAAGAGCTTTATATAACAGTGATAAGAAGTTTCGTCCACAATACAATATGTTTAGGTTGAAGGAAATCTCAGCTTACTTGGACAATATTTATTAAATATTTAAATCAAAACGCCGGCGTTTTGATTTAAATATTTAATAAATATTGTCCAAGTAAGCTGAGATTTCCTTCAACCTAAATTTATTTAACAGGTTGAGTTTTCCAGGCTCCCTCCAAATCCATTCCGATTATCAACTGTACCTCTAGTGTGCTTTACTGTGCTACTAATATTGAAAACTATGCTGTTTTGAACTCAGTGGCATTAAAAAACGAGAAGGGGCTAACTTGACGCCCAGCCCCCAATTTTTTCAGATATTTTATCAAACAAAAATACTTAGTTTATGCTAAATCTTAATTTAAAAAAATCTAATACGAGGGGTCAACTAGCCCCCCCCCCCCTTTTTTTCAGATATTATATCACACAAAAAAGAGAATTTACTGTGCTGAACTGTGTCGGTCAGACTTTTAAGCTTAAATTATGCCATTTTATAATATTACTATAAAATGATTATGCCGAACCGTAATTTTCAAAAAAACTAATACGGGGAGCCAACTTGACGCTCCATTTTTTCATATATTTTATCAAACATACTAATACATGGCGGCCAAGGCCAAGTTGACGCTCAGCCCCCTCTATTTTTTCATATATTTTATCAAACAAAAAGAAAAATTAGAGTAACTTTTAGTGCGCTGATCAAATTTTAAAGATTAGTTTATGCTGAGCTTTAAATTAAAAAAATACTAATACATGAGGGATAAGTTTTGACGATAAGTCGCCTTTATTTGCACTAAATAGTTTCTAGTTATTGGGGATTTATTTGTAACACAGCTTAATTTGGGATATTTTTGAGATATGCGGAAAATATTTTAGTCACGAAAATAAATGCGCTTGAAGCTATAGGAACGGTGACGAATTCTAAGGTTATTTACGCTTCGATATACGATAGCCAAATCGGCCCGTGACACCCTAATTTTAAGGGGCACACAATTTAAGGGAGCATTTTTATGTTAATTCAGTGGTAGTTAGAACAAATAAAATATGACAGAAATTAAATCGTAATATACAAAAACAAAAAATGCATTTTTTGGTATTTTTTTCGAAAAATCGTAAATTTGAAGGCTTTTAAATTTTGACTGGGAAAATCGAGTCGAATGGTCTAGCAACCCTAGTGATTTCGTTTACATTAATTACAAAAATTATTGAGAAGGAACCTTTCATTTAAAGTAGGAGGTTACTTAACCTACTTTTATTTTATGTCTTATTTTATATTATTTTAATTTCTCTGTCAGAACAATCACATATAAAAAGAGACCTCTAAGTTCTGACCAGCTAAAGAACAAAATACACTTAGTAAAATTTTGAAGAAAACACTTTGTAAGTAACGATGGCCAACAAGATCTTCAGAAAGCAACCTTATCTGAGCAACTGACGGTAAAAAAATTAGTGCCTCAAATATTTCCAATTTTTTTAAAATGGAGGGCTAAGTATCAAGCTGGTCCTCCGTATTAATTTTTATAGAAATAATAGTGCTGCATAAACTGCAATATAGTAGCCCAGTAAAGCACACAAAATTAAATTAAAAATCAAAATGGTTAAATCAACTAAACGCATCTGTATTATTCTTCTTCTGTATTTTTTACCCGCTGCCATAGTCATACTGCTAGGCTGCGTTCGATATTCCACTAAGATTAAAAACACAACACCCTGTACAGAAATATCAAATCTTTATTACGCTGCAAGACTCAAATATATGAGGGTGCAAGACTTTTGCCGGTTTGCTAAAGTTGTATCATAACTATTTATAGTCCTTATTAGCTACTGGCAGCAAATCTGATAGAGAGTTACAATTAACGTCATACTAGCCTTTCTTTTGATTCTACAAATGTTTTTCGAGACTATATGTTTGAAATTGTATTTCCTTTTACCACCCCAATAACTTTTAAACTGCTTTGATATACACACATTCAAGACATTCACTAAGTTTTACTTGCTTGTATTAAACAATGTTAGGCTTCCTTTGTCATCCAATCTTTTTGAATTTTATTTCCAGTTCATCTGCATCAAAGAGTGATAAGGTTATACGCTGGCATTGCCTTTATTTTTAAGCTATTTGCAACTCTAAAAGGATACCTAAATTATTCTTTAAATATTATTATAAAGCCTAAAAGACGACCGTTTTGATGCGGTAGCTTGCGTCATTAATTTAGAGGAAAATAGCACGTAATTAAACATCTGAGAAGTGAAGTGAAATATTGATATGCCGAGGGGTGAATTCTCGAGTCATTGGAACAGCTCTCATGTGGAAAGAGACGGTCTAATAGGGACGAAAACTTTTTCATGCAAGGGATACAATCGCATATTTGAAAAATACAATACGTCCCATTACACCTTCTCTTCCCACGTGAGAGCTATTGCAATAAGTTGAGAATTCCCGCTCTGGTAACTCCAAAATTATCATGACTTCAAATTCTCAAGCTCATTAACTACCTAAATTTTCGATATTAAAATAGATTAGTACAAATCCAAAAGCCTTTGAGCTTGATGTAATATAATTCATTGACTATAGAGTAAGCTCTAGGCTTTGCAGGTCTGATAACCAGCATGATGGGGCATGTATGTTTATAAAGCAGCGTTTTGGGAAATAATCTTTGAATTTGAATGATATGTTTATCGGGCAGCATTGTGAAGATTCGGGAATTTTTATTAAAAATCTCAATTCCAAAACTGTCACGATATACAGTGTAACGAATTGAACAGTTGGGCGTCACTTTGTAATGAAATACTAGCTCAGTCGCCAATTTGAAAGGATAAATTTAGTTGGGCACCAATTTGTAGCGAAACTTATTTAATTTAATTTAATTAAGTATGAGATTCGTTTTTATTTTCCTGAGAGGGTGGGTTGTCTCTTTTATTAACCAATTTTTTTATATTTTGGGCGCCAGAGTTCCTAGAGACAATGCGAACTGAATATGAATGCTTAAATATCAATAACTATAAAGATAAGAATATCAGAAATTTGCCCTCATAATTCGTGTCTCACAGACCTCAATCTTACGATAAATTAAACAAAGGAATTCAAACAACAATTTATTAATTTTACAAATAAATTACAACAATGGTATCATGGTGAAATGGAGATTATCAATATGATTAAATTACAACTATAATTGATGAAATTATTTGAAATAAAGTTTATGAATAAATTGAGCAGCAATGAGAATTAAAATTAATGTAAAAGATAAAAGAATGAATGAATGAGGCGATATCACTGGTCTTGCCAATTGATTTATCTTCTGATTGGCTAATACTTCGCTTGTCCAACTATTCTGTAACCATGCGATCGTATTGGGACCTCTACTGGAACCGCTTGTGCCTGTTTCCAAGTTTATGTTTATGGGTTAATCCAGGACTTACAGGTTAACCTAGTGTCAGCTCCCTCTACAGGTCTGCTATAGCGACGTGGACAAACACCTGCTACTTGCCAAGCATGATGTTTTTTTTAGCCAAAGTTGGATACATGCAAAAAAATAATAACCTAGTCTTAGACCAATGTATATCGCTAATTAAAGAATATTCAGGGAAATATCGTGTGGACTTCAGTGAGACTGTTACACATGAGGAAGTAATCAACAATTTGAAAATATACTGGTTAAAGCAGGTATAATCAGAAACTTAAATTACAATTTCAAGTAGTTGAGCAAAAATTATAAATAACTACTATAACTCAAGATATCCTTTTCTTTACTAACAATATGAAATTTAAAAGAAATAATGACTGAAATTTAAATTCAAAAGAAAATTATGGAATTGCGTTCCAATTAGTGACTCTCGGCAAATCTAAATAAAAGATAACTTGAATTTAATGATAAATAGAAAAATAGAGGTACAACCTCTCTATAAATGAGTCTTGTAACTCCAAATAAGTAATTTCAATTACTTTTTTTATTTGGCCCTTGGCACATAAACGATAATTGAGCGTAATTACGCCTCAATTAATTAAAGATATATATAAGATAATAACTATTTCACATCGACACAGAAATATAGATAAAAGATGAAAAAACGAGGTAAATTTACACATGGGAGATTAACCTCTCATAAATGCAAATTAAAGTCGGTACATCAGTGTTGAGACGAGACGGGGCGAGTGCTAATAATTAAATGCTTAATGTAACAAATAAACTGAAAATTTAATTAAATGAGCCTGGAAAGAAAAAATATTAAAATCAGCAATACTACGAGGGAAAATTCGAAGAAATTTTACCGAAAATTCAATTTACTACCTTTACAGAAATATATAAAACTTACCCCAAGATTTTCCCAAATAATACTGTTCAATTTGAATAGAAATACGTAAAATAATGTGCGTGACTGCTAAACGATGAAATAATTACGTTCTCTGTAAATTTGGATTAAACCACTTTCAAATTATATGAATTTGACTAATGAGAGACGCAATTATCCACAGACAAATCGGTATCTTAACCCAACGGTCACTACAAAAATTAAGATTATTGAAGCTGTAAGCTAATTGAAATTGTAATATAAAATGCTAAATTCTTGCTTTAGCCAAATACGATTAAGCGAATCAGAAACAATAATTAATTATGTATTTAGAAATAGTAAAATATATTGCAAGATAAATAAAATATTTCAAGATTAAAAACCAACACTCACCCGTGTCAGCGTCGCCACAAAGACCTCGCTTTCAAAATTCAAGACGTTCAACAAATTATGACTTTCGATGTTTCAATTGGATATTCTATATCATGTGACTACTACTATAAGGCACGCGGCGTCAAACGAAAGAAATACCCAATATACAGTGTGTCTACTTAAGTTGGGAAACTTTTCTATTATTAATTTTACGAGAAAAACTTATTCTTTATGAAAAGTTCTGCATGATAGAAAATCTGAAATACAATCATCAGATATTAAATTTTTTCAGTCATGTACGCAATATGTCAAAAAATATGAATTTTGCTGAAGAGCAAAATACCTTTATTTTTGACGATATCGAAAACTGTTATTAAAAAAGGTTGATCAGAAGTAAAAACTAGATTCAAATCTGCAATTGCATCCTGC
>MU190250.1:0-11155 GCA_016904865.1 Pissodes strobi | reverse complement strand
AATATCGAAAATTGTTATTAAAAAAAGTTGATCAGAAGTAAAAACTACGTTCAAATCTGCAATTGCATCCTGCTACTTAAAAAAATATATAAACTTTTCCCAATTTACCTACCGATGCCGAACGTTTATCTTTTTTATTTATTACAAACATAATATTTCCGTTTCGTTCAGAAACTAATAAGCAAATTCTCACAAAATAAAATAATTAATAATAAACAGTTCCTAATCTCTTAGTTTTATTGAACACTTGATAACCTTACAAATACTTAATGTATGTCTTGTACCATTTTAGCGATGCATTTAAATGAATAATACCATCATAATTCATTTTGTTGTAATAATTTTAACCAACATTATTAGCTCCTTCAATTCACTAATGCCTCAACATATCCGCATTCTCTGTCAATACAGGTAATTGCTTATTAGTTTCTGGACAGAACGGAAAGGTTATCATGTTTATAATAAATAAAAAAGATAAATGTTCGGTACCTGTCGGTAAATTGAGAAAAAATTGTATTTTTTTTTAAGTAGCAAGATGCAATTGCATATTTGAACGTAGTTTTTAGTTCTGTTCAACTTTTTTTAGTAACAATTTTCGATATTGTCAAAAATAAAGGTACTTTACTCTAGAGCAAAATACATATTTTTTGACATACCGCGTACACGACAGAAAAAATTTAATATCTGATGATTGTATTTAATTTTTTAGATCATGCAGAACTTTTCATAAAGAATAACTTTTTCACGTAAAATTAATAATAACAAAGTTTCCCATATGTTGCCAACTTAAGTAGACACACTGTATACTAAATATAGTTATCTATAGTAAATTAAATGCATAAATTGTAGGTATTAAATAGCATACTACGCTCTCCAATTACCAACTACATGAGATAAGCCCATTTCCGAATAGATGTCACTGTTAAATATAGTAATCTACCGTGAAACAAATCCGCAAATTGTAGGCATAAAACAGCCTACCTGTATTTCTTAAATAATTACTTGTACGAAATGTACCCATTCGCGAATAGATGCCACTGGCGACTCAAAACCCAAACATCGAAAAACATTCGTAATTGAACTGATTTTAGTGGAGCGGAATAAATTTATATTCCGTTACAACAGATCCCCGGTTGCCAAATAATTAGCGATAACCAATACGGCTTCCGCAGACAGAGATCCACAAGAGATATATTGGCCTATTTTACTCATACATGGAGTAGGGCAATTGAGAACTTCGAAGAATCTCGAACGATTGCGTTGGATATTTCGGCATTTGACAGAGTTTAGCATGACGGATTGCTTAACAAACTGCCGTCCGTGGGACTGCCAACTTCTCTCTGCAGCTCGCTTGCCAGTTTCCTTAAGAACCTATCTGCAACGCACGTTGCGGTTGATTCACACATCAATGCACGTTGCGGTTGATTCACACATCTCAGACACATTCGACATTAATGCGGGGGTGCCTCAGGGCGCAATACTTTCACCAACTCTGTTCCCCATTTGTATTAATGACCTGCACACCGCAATCAATTATCCTGTTTACAGTTTTGCAGATGACATTATCCTTCTCTCCCAATTTAGATCAGGAGGAGAAAGTTCGAACCTGGGACAGGAATTTGGTCCAGTTCGATGCAGCAAAAACTCAAGCAGCCACGTTATTATGGCAGGATCGACCATTCCTTCATCCTCGTCAATCGGACTACTGAGTGTCTCGGTCAAGAATAATATCTCTTAGCATGCTGCTAATATCGCAAAAACCGCCTAGCAGAAGCTTGGTGCGCTATTTCGCAACTAAAGCTGTATAGACCGCAGCAGCTGCTCTTGCTCTACAGAGCGCAAATAAAACTGTGCTTAGAATAGTGCTTACAAATCTGGGGTGCTGCATCTAAGCACAACCTAAAGCTATTCAGAAAAGATATGTGCGTTTCGTCGGTGCCTCGGAGTTGACCCGGGATCTGGATAGTCTGCAACACCGCAGACATGTTGCCGAGATATCCCTGTTTTACAGATATTTTCACGGCAGATGTTCCTAGGATTTGGCCTGCATCATCCCGTCCTCAGCAGCGCCTGTCAGGCATTCGCGACAGATGGCCAGAGCACACCCGTTCGTTGTACAACTAAAAACACCTAGAAGGTCGCTTTACAAGGACTCCTTTGTCTGGCGCACTGCGTCACTGTGGAACTCACTCCCGGGACATCTGTTGCCCCCTAATTACAACCTACAACTATTCAAGAACCGTGTCAATCAACACCTTCGCACACACCGCTCGTCGCGTGCCATAGTATCTCCCACTGTCATAAAAAACTTTTTTTCCCCACGTTCCACGACTCAGATAGACTATTGACGGTGAGGTAATATAGAGCTTTCAGAAAACAGAATCCAAAATTCCTGGTCAACAAATTAATAACGAAGCACGGTCAGAGAACCCCAATTTCTTAAGCGTTCTTCCATGCAGTACGTTTACATGACCGCGAAGTTTTTCATTATGCTGAAGTTACTTCGAAATAGTTTCAGTCTATTTTATGCAGTAAAACCTCGTCTTGATATGGTATGGCGCATTAATCTCTGGTTGTGTTAGAAATTTCATTGTCGCGTACTGCAATTTTGATGTTTTACTGCACGAACGTGTTTATTTAAAATTACCCTGAACAGTGCTAGAGGTATTAATGCATGCCAAGGCTTGCACTAATGAATTTTTAAGGTACACATATTTTCAAATATTTATTAATCATCTCGAGTAACGCAAGCCTTCCTTTATAATTTTGCGAGTTTTTATTATTATAGCAAAATACTTAGAGCCAGTTTGTTACCTGTTTATCAGGAAAATATTAAAGTTTTATAAGAGAAGAAAACTACGATCCATAAAAGAGCGGTATTTTCCCCTGTCTATTAAAAGTTTTTAATATTCCACAGCCATTCCAGGTTTTGAAAGTTTAAGATTCTATAAATTTTCAGATTGAAAACAGTCTTTCCATGAATAATAGTCAATTCGCAATTTTCAATTCAATAATGTTGTATTACATCGGTAATGTTTTAAGCTTTCTCATCTAAGACGAAAATTACTTTGAAATGTTTGGAGGTATGTAGTTTCTTATTTGTAGTACTTTAATATGATACTTCTTAATTACAGTTAGATCTTCAACTGCAGGATGACAGTGGTGGAGATATTAGTAATTTTATAACCAATGGAGAATGGGATTTGCTCGGTAAATATTTATTTATTTATTTATTTATTAATCAACGTATCAACATTTTCAAGTAATTAATAAGTAGTTATTACATTCACGCTAACCTAAAATTATCCGTTTAGTCTCGCTCTTAAAGCGAGCCTTTGAACTACTGAAAAAATTCAGCCTTTCACATTTTTTGTTTACATTAGCTGAAATCCTATTGAGTCCCATCAACAGCTACCAAGCTATACAGTAAGGTATCTGAAGATGGGTTTTTACTTCGTGTTTGGTGATTAGGGATATGAAATTGAAAGAGGTATTTATGAAACCATTGATAATATTAAAGGCAAGGCTCTTCACCAAGATAAATACTAACAGATAACCATCAATTTTCACTTGCTGTTTTCTGTTGCACAAGTATGATTCCAACCAAGAGAATAAAGACTCTGAGTCCCCAGAACATGCCAACTTCGAGAGTAACACACTGTGGTTAATCTTGTCAGAGGCCTTACTGAAATCAGTATATATAGCATGGGTCTCACGATTTTCCTCAAATGTTCTGTTTATCGAGTTTGTAAAAAGAAACAAATTTCTATCTATGGGCTTACCAGAAATAAAACCATGCTGTTGACTAATGATTATGTTAGAAAAAGTGTACGAGAAATGCCTCTCAACGTGACGCTCAAACAACATTGGTATTGCAGAGATAATACTAATAAACCTATAGTTACTCACATCCCCTTTGAAACCAGATTTGTGGATGGGAGTTACGTAGGAAAGTTTCCAGATTTTTGGAAAAAAACAGTAGCAAGGGATTGCGAGAAAATATGCACTAGAGGAAGATAGAGGGTACGGGAGCGTGATTTCAGAACGAGATTAGAGATGCCATCAGGACAATAACTTTTCTAGGTCAATGGCGGTTAAAGGGATTTTAAAAATAATATATCATCTCACTCAAAACAGATACATTATATGATTGTCTTTTCGGATAGTGTAAGATGCAAAAAACTCTGCAAAGAGATTTGCAATACCAACGCCATTATTGGCACTGCTTGCATTGAGAAACATTTCCCCTGGAATTATACCCTGATCCCTCTGATTTCTTATGTACCTCCTAATAGAGTTTTCAGTGTTCTTTATGTATTGATTGTAACATTCCCTAGTTAGAGCCCTACATTGGTTGCGCAGCATACTCAAAGAATCATAATCAGTAATACAATTTAACAGCTTGAAAATTACGTGTGCTCTTTTCATTTTAAGTATTTTATTCTTTAAAGTATTCGAAAACCAACCAGGAGAACGTTCTCCAAAGCGGTGCCGTTTTAGAGGTACAAACATATTGAAACAGTCGTACACTACAGAATAGAAATTACTGACAGAAATATCCATGTTACCATCCAAAATGGAGAGCCAGTTAAAATTAAGAAAGTAATCATTAATCCAGCAAAAGTCGGCTTTTTTAAATTATAACAGACACACTCTGCATGGCTCAAACATGCCCTCTCGCTCTGAGATAAAGAAAACTCCAACGCCGAATGGATCACAATTTACTAAACCACCGCATCAAGCAATTGAGTGAGGCTCAAAATTAGCAAAATATAAGTTTAAAATAGCAGTATTTATATCATTATATTGGGATAGACCCAAATACGCAGTAGTGTCACACAATAAAGCATCCCTAACAGATCTTACATTTCCTGGTAATAAACCTAAGAGGTCCTCATTTAAAGACCAAGTTATGTGTGAAATTATTATAGTCGTCTATGACGAATACATTGCCAAATAAATCACAAGCTTGTGTTACCGATTTTAAGTGCAACTCCTAATATGTCACATCCAGAGAGGAAGGATAATAGACACAACCTATACAGTACACTCGGTTCACAATTGTCACGGACACCCACACCTCTTCCACACATGAGTCTAGAGAGCCAGCGTCCACTTTGTCTCCCGAGCTTCCGCGCAAAATATTTCGTAAAAAGTGCATCCAAAGTACGGGCACGTATTACAATAAATACTATCTCACTTTTCGTATGTCCCTCAACTCACCCAAACTAAACCAAACTAACGCAAACTAACCCAAACTAATGCAAACTAACCCAAACTAACGCAAACTAACCCAAACTAACGCACACTAACTCAAACTAACCCAAACTAACCTAAACTAACTCAAACTAACGCAAACTAATCCAAACTGACGCAAACTAATCCAAACTAACGCAAACTAACCCAAACTAACGCAAACTAACCGTAATTAACCAAAGTAAAAACAAGCGCGCGTGTTCTAGATTAAGCAAAAATAATTGAAACTAACTTTAACTAGCCAAACAACCGCATTGAGACGAGCGGGCTACCCAAACTAACTCAAACTAACGCACACTAACCCAAACCTAACCCGCACTTAACCCGCCCTTAACCCAAACAAATCTAACTATGATTTTGGACGTCGCAAAATACAGCCCCTAAATGGAACCCCTAGGGTCCAAAATATTTTTAACGGTTTAAGGGGCGCCCATCGAACATCCCTGCCGAACGTCAACCCTTTCGGACGTCAAATCGCCTTTTTTTCTTTCGCACAGCCTCGTCCCTAGGGACATCGACTTCCTAATATCGAGATTCGGTCGTCTCATCACCGAAAACCCCCGATGGCTGATGTTCGTCGAACTCGGACTTGCCTAAAGACGAGTTCTATTCCCCATTACAAAGAATTTCAGATTCCAGAAAAATTAAAATTTTCAGACGAACTTTACTTTTTATCGAATACCTACCTTATTTGAACTCCTATCGAAAAACCGTATAGGAACTTTTCGATGGGATGGGTTTTAGGGATAGAAACGTGTTAAATAAACCACTCAGCGAAAAGAATTGTAAGATATTGCCAACAATGTATTCGAATTTTTTCTCGTTCTTGAGTTGATATTTCTATTTCAAATTTAAAATATTTTACTATAATAATGTGTAATATCCTTTATTACTGAATAAATTGCTGAGAGTAAATAGATTTTAGCTTTATACTTTTTTTTGTAGGTGCGGCAGCCAGTACCGCAACGTGCCCGCTCACGTAATTTTCAAAGGCGCGCCTGCCGTAGGGTTAAAGACGCAATTATCCACCAATAAATCGGTATCTGAACCCAACGGTCACTACAAAAATTAAGATTATTGAAGCTGTAAGCTAAAAGAAACTGTAATATAAAAATGCTAAATTCTTGCTTTAGCCAAATACAATTAAGCGAATCAGAAACAATTATTAATTATGTATTTAAAAATGGAAAAACTAGTGAAATATATTGCGAGATGAATCAAATATTTCAAGATTAAAAACCAGCACCCAGCACTCACTCGTGTCTGCGTCGCCACAAGATAAAAAGACCTCGCTTTCAAAATTCGAGAAGTTCAACAAATTATGATTTTCGATGTTTTAATTGGATATTTTATATCATGTGACGACTACTATAAGGCAAGCTAGGCGTATCCAAACTAACCCAAACTAACGCAAACTAACCCAAACTAACCCAAACCTAACCCGCACTTAACCCGCTCTTAACCCAAACAAATCTAACTATGATTTTGGACGTCGCAAAATACCGGCCCCTAAATGGAACCCCTGGGGTCCAAAATATTTTTAACGGTTTAAGGGGCGCCCTTCGAACATCCCTGCCGAACGTCAACCATTTCGGACGTCAAATCTTTTTTCTTTTCGCACAGCCTTGCCCCTAGGGGCATCGACTTCCTAATATCCAGATTCGGTCGTCTCATCACCGAAAACCCCCGATGGTTGATGTTCGTCGAACTCGGACTTGCCTAAAGACGAGTTCTATTCCCCATTACAAAGAATTTCAGATCCCAGAAAAATGAAAATTTTAAGACGAACTTTACTTTTTATCGAATATACCTTATTTGAACTCCTATCGAAAAACTGTATAGGAACTTTTCGATGGAACTTAAAACGACGCAAATACTGGCGCAAACCAATTTGAGATACCTCTTTTTGTTACCGAGAAAAAGGCAAAAGTATGAAAATCACGTTTGGTCAATTAAAAAAAAACGAAACGTCGTACAATCAAACTAGATACGACACATTATAGAACCCGACGAGACCCATATTTTTCCCATTTAAAGTTTACCTCTAACTGTTACCGTTTTCGAATTATAGCCGATTTTCTTAAAATCTCAATTTTTTAAGCCATTACCTCTTATATTTTCGAAATCGATGACGGAATCGATTAAAGGGGTTAATTTACATGTCATTAATGTAAAAATTATATTTTTAAAAATCCTACATGTCGTCCAAACTGGCGATTTTTCGTTTTCGAAATCGATTGGGCCCGATTACGAGAAATGGGTTCGTCGGATCGAAAATCACATAGAATACCTTTTTTTAAGTCAAATGCGTGAGGGTGCTCTTTGGAAGGTCTCGTTCGCCCATCACCAAAATTCGACCTCGTCCGGCTCCTATCGCGGAACCTATTCACGGTAGGTTCCCGCCGACGTCAGGTTCGAACTCGGCATTATCGAAAAACCCCCCAACCCGAATTTGAACCCATTCGGACGTCAAATCCCCTCGGCCCCTAAATGAGCCCCTAGGTCCCAAAAATGTTTTTTTCGTGTATAGGACCTCCCGCCGGACAAAATTGACCAAAACTACGATTTTGGACGTCGCACAATATCGGCCCCTAAATGGAGCCCCTAGGTTCCAAAATATGTTTACCGGTTTAAGGGGCGCCCGGCGAACATCAACCCTTTCGGACGTCAAATCATCTTTTTTTCTTTCGCACAGCCTCATCCCTAGGGGCCTCGACTTTTTAATGTCCAGATTCGGTCGTCTCATCACTGAAAACACCCGGCATGCGGAAGCTCGGGAGACAAAGTGGACTATGGCTCTCCAGACTCTTCTCTGATCTACTCCTCCTACGGGCTGAAAATTTCCAGTTCCGTCATTGGTTTTAAATGAGCGGCGGGGACGAAGCTCCTTTCTTGCTGTACCAGCAGGCCAGAGGTTCGGGTCAAGTAATCCACTGGGAATTGGCTCCTTGACGCCAATCTTGAAAGACTTCACATCCTCATTCTTATCAAGAACAAAGCATTTTACATCCGTAATCGGCAGCTGATCCTTGACATACTCCAGTATATTCTCTTCAGTAGTGTTAGGGGCGCATCGGCCAAGATACAGCCATTGACGTCTTTCGGCAGCTGTAAGACGGCCACTGCCATTTCCACTTGTACCTATAATTAGCTGTTGTGTAACCCTATGGGAAGATGAACCTGCAGAATCCTGAGGAGCTCTCTGTGAAGACTTTCCTTTCAATGATGATGCTTTATTTTGTTTATGGACCTCGCTATGCAGCTCACCTGTTGGAACTTGCTGCACTACACTGGTGTGAGCAATGGACAATTGGGTTTTTAACGCTTGTAGTTCTTTCTCCAAAAAGTCCATCCTCTTGAGAATCAAGATCAAGTATTCTAGGAGCGCGAGCATCGATGTCCTTATTATTGTTGCTGATGTTTGTAGTAGCAGTCATGCCACAATTTTCCAGTACACCAGCAGATTCTTGAACTGTAGTGCTCTTAGAAATGTTCAAGTTAGTAACATTGCTTTTTATCAAGGAGATATTGCTGGATACGTCATTCGGTACGCTCATACAGGTATCCTGTTTGATGCCGAAACCAACCAACTGTGGAGATCAGCGAATTTATCCAAAATTGAGTTGTTTAAGCCATCGACCTTTTGAGATAACTTGTTAGGAAGCCTACTATACATTGAATTAAAAACATCCAGCATCCAGCAGTTGTTGCTTCATGCTGGATATGTTGTCTCCGTGTGTCTCCTTACATGAGATTTTACAACATTTATACAATCTCTGCAGGCATACAACATTGTTCTACTCTTCAACTGTGTGAGTGAAATTAGAACATGGTAAACAATTGACTGCTCCACAGAAATCACAAATTATCCTATATTTTACCTCCTTTCATTCAGCACAGTATCACACTTGACTAGTGTTGGGGATCGTCGTACGGAAAGCACTAACTTGTGTAGATGAAACGCACTATATTCTTATCGATGTTGGAAGGCACAAAACAGGAAAGAAATTGTGCGTTAATTACTAAACTATGATTAAAAACAAGTTTAAAAGATTAGAAAAGGATAGTAGTGAGACATTTGAGACTGTGCAAAAATTTACAATTAAAATAACCCGGAAACATCGAGAAACACCGAAAAACAAAGGATATTAACAGAGCAAACGAAAAACACCACTCTCTTTTCAGACTCTTTTCTTCAATATCTAATATTTTTGTAGAAGTGAATATTATCATACACGGTCAACATTGGAGCTCGAAAACGAATTACAATAAATGTATTGTTTCTATTGGTTGTAGCGCACATGAAATAGATTTACATTTTGCACACTCTCGAAGATTATTTAATAATAATCAATGACAAATTAATATAATACTGATGTTAGTGCTTTACTGTTGTTGCGGTAGGGAATTTAAGAAGATTAACGTGCTTGAATTTCAATATCATACTTCTATATTGAGCATTTCGATAAGTCCGTTATTCTTATTATATTCCACATTTTAAGGTTCTAATATGCACTTAATTTCCTGAAATTTCTTATACTATACAACACACGAGGCATTTCTCTCATTTGCATCAACGTGCCGCTCCAACTGGAAACAACTTAAAGTTTTATGCTCCAAGACTTGTATAAACCTGCCCATTTTAAAGTTCTATCTGGCTCATATAGCAATGCTGCATTATTTGTCTTTTTCCATTTACGATGAACCACATTTTATCAAAAAAGGAGATAATAAATGTACGGAATACGAGATATACGACTTAACCCTAGTTCGAGTTTTATTATCTATATAAAATCGTAATTTTGATGGAACTCACGAATTCCCGAGGCAAACATTACATATACAAATAATTCAGGCATTGGCTTATGGGCAATGAGAAGTGTATATATTGCGTGTAGCTAATATTTTAATTATGATAATATATTTAAATTATAGATTATTATTAAAATACATGCATAATAATTTTCAATTCACTAAATGCTAATTATATTATACAATTCAATGAGTTCAAATTCAAATAATGTATTTCTTCAATTAAAAAGTACCAACAATAATAGAAGAAAAGGTCAGCATAATATAATATAATAACACAGTACAGCAAGTACATTTTACTAAAACGAAGTTTTATCCCCAATACCGAAACAGAATTATTGCACTCGACGCGCATTTCGCTAACCATGTTAGCATCATCAGGAGATGATAAAAACTGTTTTAACCTGTTTTAATCATCTCCTGATGTGCAATAATTCTGTTTCGGTATTGTGGATAAAACTCCATTTTAGTGCGTGTTGCCGAAAGTTCCAACCCGCAACATAAGTACATTTTAGGTAAATTCCCGAAGGCTATACATAATTTTTTCCAAAAGAAATTCCCTTAAACGACTCTTAAAAATACTGAGGCTAGCAGCATCTCTAATATCATCACATTCGATTAAAAAACTAAATATATTTTTGAAATTCCGCTGATCGATGATTACTAGGAAGTAAAAGAGATTTTAACCTGGTGTCATAGTTATGGGCAGAGCTAACGTTTAGAAAAGAATTTTTTTTTTTAGTAAACAAAGCAACATACTTCGTATATATAGACACCCAGTGACTGTTAAAATGTTTAGACTTTTAAAGGCTTTTCGACAAGATTCCCGAAAATTTAAACCAGCCACCAAACGGACTGCATACTTCTGCAAAACGAAAACTCTATTGACGCTTGCACACGTTCCCCAATTTAATATCCCGTACTTAATCCTGGAATGAATATTCGCATGGTAAGCGATTTTCACCACTTTTTAGGGGTTGCTGTAGCCTTCTAAATAATATTATAATAGATATATTTTTGTTTCCAAAGCCTACTTGCTAGATTATAATAATTGCCTACCCGGATTCATTTGGAGACCCCTTTTAGT
>MU190249.1:743-44916 GCA_016904865.1 Pissodes strobi | reverse complement strand
CAGGCAGTTTTAGGCGAGGATGAGTCATCACAGGTAGACCAAATTGATCGTTGACTTATTTGTTTGGAAGTAGTATTTTCACTCGGTTTTTAATTTATTCGATTATTTTATAACTTGTAGTTATTATAATTATATTTTGCAACAGTTTCTTGTGGGAGATTGACTCCGTTAAAATAAATTTAAGTGATTTCGGATAAGTTTTTGGACAATAAACATTCTAGTTTAGGAGCCTATCTGTTGTGTATTTTTAAGTAATTTTGCCATTAAACAATGCCTTACCGGTGCTGTGTCCCCAAGTGTAAAGGGAATTATGCCAATGGGCCTAAAGTTGCTACATTTCGATTTCCAAAAGATTTGGAGTTAGAGAGAAAATGGATTCTTGCAAGAAAAAGGGAACAGTTTACACCTAGTAATAGTAGCAGAGTAAGTAATGAAAATATTTAATATAGGTACATATATTACCTATTAGGTACTATAGTGATGTTTAAAATACGGGCAGGATTACTCAAGTTCTTAATTTGTAAGAAGTTAAATATGTGCTTTATAATGACAACATTTATCCAATTCCGTAAAAAAAAATTAGGAATGGGATAAACACGTATTTAACTTCTTACGAGTTATGAATTACCAATTAAGAATTACAAATTAAGAACTTGGATAATCCTGGCCCACGTATCTATTATTTATTATTCCGCTAATATCAACATGTCATGCATTATTATTTCAGGTATGTGAACTACACTTTCAAAATGATTTGATTCAGAGAAAAACCACGTGTTTACAAATGAATCTGCTGGAGAAATATTAGAGGCTTCTCTGAAAATGCCAAAGTAGAAGGTCGGTACATTGAGAAAAAAATAAGCTACTAACCCAAACTAAAAATTTAGTAACTATAACTAAAGAGTGTAGATAACATAGAGGACAGGTCAATAAGTTAGTTATGAAAGAAAATATGAATTAGTTAACTGCAAACATTTATATCTTAACCCAGTCGCAGCAACTGTTATTTTATAGTTGTCTAAGCTACAAAAGATAGTTGCAGCACCTACACTTTAAATTCAAATTTCCTATTTCTATAATAGGCGTTACAACAAATTATTTTAGTCAGTTTAACTAAGCTTCCTAGTTGTAACCAATATTTCTAGTTAATACACAAACAGAAGTAGTTATATAAAATAATTTTGTTTTGGTGTAACCAGTACGTATAATTATCAATGACAACTAATTTTGCTAGTTAAATTTGTCGCAACTAAGGAGCTTCGTTATGACATGGAACATTTTGGGTTAACAAAAGAAAACATAATAGCACACTTTTTTCTTAATCAGAAATGCTTGCTAACCAAACTGAACCTCATATAACACAACAGGATTATATCACCAACAAAAATACATACGTGATATTGTTTTAATATTTTTATTTTGAGATATGTATGTATAAGTATCTAGAAATATGAGGAAAAAATTAACACTTAGTGTCTTATTATGTAAGGAAGGGTCTTTGTATACACCATGAAGGAATAACTAGACTACTAGTTGTGGGAACCAAGTTGTTGCAACTATTTTTTTAATAATATTTTTGTTATTTTTTATTTAACTCGCTTAATCAGTGAACACATGTTGCCACAGCCAGAATAATAGTTATCTATCTTTTAACAAAAATTTGTAATAATCAGAACTCATGTCAGTTATAATAATCTATAAAGTTCAACTAATTTAAAATTATTGCAACAAGATCAGACTGGTTGTAATAACTATTTTTTTTAGTAGTGACTATTAAAAAAGATCAGCCCATGTGCTTAGTTAATGCAATTAACTCCTTTCTTGTTATTGAAACAATCCTGTTTGTTATAGGTGCTATTCCAAGTAAGCTACCTGGATGCCCTTCATACTTAAGTAATGATGATGTCCCTCTCCGAGAATGTCCAGACAATAAACGCAGAAAGATCGAATGCCGGGAAATGGAAAGGGCTATTGCTGAAAGTTTGGATGTAGCAACTACCTACAATGAAGCAATATCTTTTACTTCGCTACATGAAGCTCACATCAAAATGAACGAACTTGAGGATGGATTGTATTGTATTTGTACACGTGAGTGGGTCTAAATAGGACCCTCCACTGCGACCCTTGGTCTATTGTGGCTCACATCTGTGTTTTCCACTATGCCAGAGGCTCGATCCCTTTCAAGAAATCGAACAGCTTTCTGGGGTGGATAGTTTTCAAATCTGCAAGTGTGATTTGAGTATTTCCAAAGACTGTTTGTCTGGTTCTTTTCATTGCTGGACAGTGGCATATAACATGCTCCATTGTTTCTTCGTCCTCCAAGCACAAGCGGCATTCCGTTTCTTTGGAGAGCCCTATCTTGTTCATGTGGCTTCTTAGCCGACAGTGGCCAGTGTACATGCCAACTACAGCCTGTACCCGCTGCCGGCCAAGTTGAAGAAGCTGTCCGGTTCTCACTCCTGATGGCAGATTCACCGCCAACTTTGAATGAGTTAGGCCTGGTAACTCTCTCCATTTATCTACAAATTGATTTTGTGTCCACCTGGAGAGGGCTTCTTTAGCTGTATTATAAGCTATTCCCAGTACTGGTTCTGGTTCCATGAAGGCCGTTGCGGCCGCCTGCTTCGCAAGAGCATCAGCTTTTTCGTTGCCTTCATATCCTGTATGTCCAGGTATCCAGATCAATGTAAGTTTGTTTTCTCTCACTAGTTTGGTGAGTAGTTCCTGGCAGTTCCATACTGTCTTGGATGAACAAGGGCTAGAATCAAAAGCTTTTAGAGCTGCTTGACTGTCCGAGGAAATTTTGATTGACTTGCCTTTCCAGTTTCTATCGATGAGCCACTGTGCAGTCATATCAATGGCCTTACCTTCAGCCTGAAAAATGGTTGCCTGTTTGCCTAGGGAACATTTAAGCTCTACCTTACCATTTTTATTCCATGCAGCGGCTCCCGTACCATCATTGGTCTTGGAGCCGTCAGTGAACCAACTATTCTCTGTTCTTCTCAGATTTTCAGAGTCCTTCGCCCATTCGTTCTTCTCTGGTAGGAGGACGTCATAGGCATGGCAATAGGTGGTTTTGGTAGGCATGACATCTGATAGTAGACCCAACACACTGTCCTGCTCATTGGCATTTTCCAGCCTGTTGGGCATCATGATGATCGCCTGCGGATTGTTGATCACCGCCTGTGTCAATCTATACGTCGCGCATATAGCCTCCTTCTCCAGTACTATTTGGAGAGGTGGCAGATTTAGAAGACACTCAAGCGCTGCCGTGGGTGCAGTGCCGAAAGCGGCACTAATTGCCAGACACGCTTGTCTTTGTAAGGTAGATAATTTGATTCTCGCGGAGCTCTGTAAGCTCTTAGAGTACCAAGCTACTGCCCCATATGTTATCATTGGTCTTATGACCGCGATATAGAGCCAGTGCATTTGTTGGGGATGTATGCCCCATGTTTTGCCGCAAATGCGTCTGCAGGTCCATAATGACAGTTTCGCTTTTGCGGCAATTTTATCCAGATGCACATTCCAGTTAAGTGTTTTATCTAAGGTAATTCTCAGATACTTACCTGTATTCGCAAATGGGATAGTTTCTCCTTTGAGTGAAGGTGGTCTTAGGTCTTCCAGCCTTTTCTTCCTTGTGAACGGCACTATAACTGTTTTGTATGGGTTCACAGATAGTTGTTCCCTTTCACACCAGTCATATACCACGGTCAGCACCTCTAGCAGATCCTCTGAAATAGTTCTTTGCAAGTTGCTTCTTATCAGTATTACTAGATCATCCGCATATGCCTGCACCTCTACATCCCACAGCGAGAGGACCGCCAGCAGACCATCCATCAGGAGAGACCACAGAAGGGGCGACAAAACCCCGCCCTGCGGACATCCCCTAACAGCCCTGAATGTGTAGCTCTCCCCCTGTAGGGTTGTTGTGCCCACTCTGCAGTTTCGCATACTTCCGATCCAGTTCCTTATTTGTGGTTCAACCCCTCTTTCAGCTAATGCTGTGTATAAGGAGTTTGGTAATGCATTATTGAATGCTCCTTCGATGTCTAAGAACACATCCATCGCGATAGTCTTGCTTTCTAACGCTTGTGTTATGTTCCCGACAAGGTTGTTTAGTGCTAGTTCTGTAGATTTGCCGGTCTGATACGCATATTGGTGAGCATTCAGTGGATACTCACCAAGTGCACCCGTTCTGATGTGCACGTCGAGTATCTTTTCCATGCATTTCAACAGAAAGGAGGTCCGACTTATAGGTCTCCATGAGTTAGGTGTTGATTCCCTACGTCCCATTTTTGGGATGTACACCACTCTGAATTTAGTCCAGCTGCTAGGTATTTAATTACTCGCTAGGCTGACTCTAAAAAGTTTGATTAAGAACGGTGTTAATACTTCCAAACCGTTCTGCAGCAGTGCTGGAAATATTCCGTCCTCACCAGGTGATTTAAAAGGCTGAAACGATAGAATAGCACTTTTAATTGTTGATGCATTAATGATGTTCTTGGGGACAATCCAATCACCCGCTTTTGGCTGATTTGATCGGTCCCAAACAGGCTCCTCCTCATCATTATGCAAAATCCGACATCCCGGGAAATGAGTCCTAGCCAGAAGCTCCAACGTGTCCATGCCAGATTCCGTAAAGGATCCGTCAGGTCGTTTTAGCGATCCTAACTCCTGAACGGGTTCTCTAGAGAGGATTCTATGGATCCTTGCACTGCCAGGTGCATCTGTTATGCCCTGGCAGAAGGTTTCCCATGAATTCCTTTTTGCCTCTCTGCTGGCTTTGTTGTAGTTCGTTAGAGCAGTTCTGTATTGATCCCATGTGCCGGTCTCTTTAGCTCTATTAAAGAGTTTACGAACCTCCTTCCTTTGTTTGTCAAGGGAGTTGTTCCACCAAGTGGTTCCTCTGTTGTCCCTTTTAGTCTTGACTGGACAGTTTTCATGATAAGCCGTATTTATGGCTGTCCTCAGTTGCTCCGAGGCCAGCTCAATCTCATCACGATTTGATATCTTTGCAATAGAGGTCCGCATCTGCTCCTGAAGGGTAAGACTAAAACCAGCCCAATCAGTGCACTTAGGATCCCTGTGTTCAAAAATGGGTCTTTCCCCTGTTTTCAGATTGAAGAGAATATGTCTATGGTCAGAGCACGAGGGCTCTGATGACACTATCCAATCTGAGATTCTTGTGGATAAGAGATTATCACTGATCGTTAGATCTAATGCCTCCTGCCTATTGGCAGTTACAAAGGTTGGTTCAGAGCCCCTGTTATTAACAACCAGCCCCTCCCCTAGTAAATAATTGTATAATGACTCACACTGCATAGTGCGCATTGGCATCACATCCGACCAGTAGATGGATGTTCTTCCTCCGACTGTAGGCGACCAAGTTCTGCACTTCAATTGGAGGAGGTTGGTTTGCTTCAGCGTCCCCAGGAAAGTAGGCAGAGCAAACGATCATATCCGTTGTGCCCCGTTCCATGGGTATTTTGACAAGCGCTGTCGCCATATCCCGCGAGCAATGATCTGAAATTTTGAAAAATTTCATGTTGTTTTTGATTAAGATACATGCTCTGGGTCTGTTTCCAGAGCAAATTATCTTACCTGATGTATTACCTAGGCCTCGTATTTGGCCTGTTGTTGATAGCCAGGGTTCCTGGAGAAGGGCGATATCTACCCGTCCTTCATTAAAAGTTTTGTCAAAGATGTATGAAGCAGCCTTGGCATGTTGCAGATTGGCCTGCAGAAAAATGGTCTTGTTTTCCATTTTTCTTCCCAATATGCTCATCCAAGGGGGCCCTACCTCCTTGTTTTTTCGACCCTTTGGTCCCCTTGCCAGGGATGGACTTTCCTTTCCCTTTCAGGGGGCCTGGTCGAGGTGCGACATTTTTTGAGAGGGATTTGGCTCCCTCTCTGCCACCCGATGTTGAAGCTGTTGGTTCCACCAATCCGGTCTCAGGTTTAGAAGCTTCTGTGAGGACAGGATCAACCCTACCTTCAGCTTCCTCCTGAGGGGTTTCGGCGGAAGTACCAGCCTCCTGTTCACGTGGGGCATCTCTCCGTTCCCCCGTGGCCTAGGACGGAATTGGACCTGTCCAAAGCCAAAGAAGGGTCTGAAGTCCATCCCCTTCAGAGTCGCCATTGATTCGTCATCAATGGCGAATGTCCAGGTTTGTCCTGGACCTGATTCTTTCCGGTGTAGAATTGTCCACTCCCGAGTGTTTAGACTGCGGTTCATATTCCGCAGTCTTGTAAGAACCACTTCCGATGTCAACCGTTTGTCGTTATCATCGGGTATGTATGCGATGCATATATGTGGTTTTGGTATGTCGACTCCGCTGACGGCTTTAAGTTGAGCACCCTCCCATGGCTTCAGGACGGCTACTACGTTCTTAAGCCATGTCATGCTCGCGTCGTCAGCGCAAGTCATTTGCAGCCAGCCTGGCCTAGCTGCACATCCCAGGAAGCGGACTTGAGGTCCGTCTTCCGTGAGCTTGTCTACAGACGTCATTATGGCGTTCTGTATCAGCCTAGTTTGACTGTTATCCAATGAGGCAGCCGGGGCATCAGTGTGGACTATACCAACTCTAAGGATAAGCCAGGGGTGGTTGTTCCAGCCCTGTGCTTCTTTGACTGTTGTTCAGGTGTGCTGCCGTCAGATCGTGTGCGTTTTCCGCCCTGTGATCTGCTGGTGGAGGGGCGGTCTTCCTGCTCCCGAATAGTGGACAGTTGTCTCCGTCCACTTCCCGGGTTCAGGTCTTCCTTGTCCCCTTTTTTTTTCCTTCAAGTGCCTTTTTCAAGGCTGTGGGGTAGTCTAACCCCTCTTGAAGGAATCGTTTTAGACGTTTTTTCGCCGAATTTGGTAGCCTCCTTCTCCTGAGAGTAGGTTTCTCAAGAGCGGCCAGCTCCCCTTCGGTCTCGCCCCTCTCTTCCTCTGTGGTGGTCAAGCCTAACAGGCTTCTTTCCGCCCTAGACGAAAGGCTACTGGTTTCAGGATTGGTTGGTCTAGTTCCAGCCTCTCCTGTTATTGTTGTGGGGTTGAGGTTGGTCTGTCCATCCTCAGCCTCCATTGGTTCAGGGACTTGACCCTCCATGGTGGGTGAATTCTTTTGGTTTTGTTTGCCATAAAAAATTCCCACGAGTAGCTAGGGAAAGGAGTCAACCACAGTAGAGCCCTGCATCGCAGTGGAGGGGCATAAGAATACGACAGGATGCTGCCTGGTTTCCTGAAGGCACGTTTGAGACATCATTAACCCTGATGCCATTCAGTCCTTGGCACGTATGCTACACCGTGACTTGGGGGAATTTTTCGACTTGCCTAGTCTAGATCCTATGTCTTCAGTTAGCTAGCAGGGACAGCTCTGGCAGCATGTGGCTCTTCGCTCACGGACATCGGTCTTGATGCACTTGAAGCCTATACCAGGAATGTACCGTAGTCCATTCCTAGGATACACCACAAGGAGCCCTTGGTCGAGACGTCTAATCGATCTCGTATACCATCACCCCCTGAGGATGGTTGAAAGGAAAAGGAAGAACAAACTTGTGTTTTTTTTTATTTAAATGAACCCGCTGAAGGGCACCCAAGTGTGAAAGTGTCTGTGTTTCTGTCAGAAGACTTGAACATTCAAGTGTTTTTGGGCAATGTGTTCGTTAAAAACATATTGTGTTCAGACAAGAGAGTTATAAAACTACCAGTGCGGGTCGAGGTTATTATTACTTTAAATAAAGTGCTTCATGAATCCAAAATATTTTTGATAGATAATGAAAATAAAGATGATAATGTTAATGTGGACAACAAAGGTAGCTTCTCTTAGTTTCAGACATGTTAGAGTCAGTGCAGTGGCAATACCAGTCTGAAAAGTCAGATATGATTGAGTTTTTGAAAGAGCAAATTAATCTTTTGAACATTTCCACAAAAAACAGGCTCAGATATGCTTGTGAGACCTATCTGTTTGCTTCATTCAATATCCCCACGTGCGTATAAGTTTTTGAGAAGCTCGGGTAAATTAACTTTGCCATCTCCAAGGACTCTAAAAACCATGTGTTCCAGTTTCAGCACTGACCCAAGGTTGGAGCAGAATGATGCCAATTTTTGAAAGTATGCATATAAATAAATAAATATTGCAAAACATTTTTAAGTTTAAATGAGTTGGACGAAGAGTGCTCCAATCTTAGACTTATATAGTCTAAGGCTCCAATATTAACTTTGAAACAAATTTGTTCGATATTTTAGCCGCTCACTTTATATAGTTATTACTACGGAACGCTATCAATTGGTGCAACAGAAAGTAGAAGTAGGAAAACACTAGAAAATGACAGAACTTTTACAAGAATATTAAAATGTATTGAAAATATTCAAATAACATAGTAAAAACGCAAATATATCTTATGCTATACATTGCCAGCCTTTGTTGCAGCTCAGCAGCTATCTTTTCAGGCATTCTTCGTTTTTTGAAACAAAAAAAATCCTCCAGTCAGTTGGTTGCTTGTCGTAACCATTCGCAGACCGCCACGTCGTTTTGGAGCTCAAATTTGGCAAATTGGGTATGGACAAGAGTCTTTCATAAAGTCACTGCAATAATACAAAAAAGTACCTATAAGCTGAGCACAAAAGATCAATTGTTATGATTGTAACTGTAAATACTTTGAAGGATGTTCACTTTCTAATTTAATAAAAGTAAATGTGCAGAACATTATACGCCGTGATACCCAATGACCTTTGATTGTGCATTTCCTACAGCATCCATACCCAGTGTGGCCTTTGAGCTATATATGAACGAGCCGGTGCCGGTGCATCGCAAATGTAAGCATCCATTACGATTT
Source organism: Pissodes strobi (assembly GCA_016904865.1). Lineage (NCBI taxonomy): Eukaryota > Metazoa > Arthropoda > Insecta > Coleoptera > Curculionidae > Pissodes > Pissodes strobi. The sequence goes on along the minus strand of MU190249.1, from coordinate 36,096 downwards.
TATATGTAATTCCTGAATCTATAATTCCATTATTTACGAGTTCCACGTTTTCCTTTACAAAATTAGACAAAAATAAAGAACAAGACTCTGGTTTGCTATTTCCGTGATATATTTTTAACACTCTATTGATTTAAAGTGTTCCAAAAATAATAAAATTGGGCAGTTACGGTTTGATAAAAAAAAGAACCTTAAATTGACATGCATCAAAGGGTGTTGAAAATTTTTGTATCAAAAATCAGTGTAGCGATAATCGTTACTGGATTTCCATGACCGCCTAGGTATTCTATAATAAGAAAGTGCATACCATCCCAGAACTTTACAAATGGTAAAATGACTACTACCTGCTACCATATGAGATACACATGGCCAGCATGCTAACGCTCTGCGCTGGCATTGTTCCATCTCCCTCGAATGTAGAAACGACAACACACAACTGCAGAGTGTATGTTATTACACTGTACTATTACTTTTACGTGGTGTATACACAAAATTTTACTTAAAGTCATAATCACCACACTAATGATTTAAACTTTGTCAGCAGCCTGTACGAACGTTAAATTTCAAAATTCTAACGACCCAATTAACTTTACGTTATTATAGGTACATAAAAATGTTAGGTAGAAATCCAACAAATTACATTAAACCATTGTAAGCATCATGTAGGGACCTATACGGACGTTAAATTTCTCTAACATTCCAATGATCCACCTGTACTTTGTATAAATATGTTAAGAATCTTAGGTGCATAGGGTTAGTTTGGGTTATAAATATTATTAAACATTGTAGCTCCAATATTAATGGTACCTAGGAGTAATAAAGTATTTATCAATTTTTACTATACCTTATAATCCGTTTCAAAGTGCACAGAGACACACACACTTCCGCGTCTTCCCAAATGATAAAACAAAAATGGCTGCTATATGATGTGGATTGTGGATGTACTACCCCACTTCTATAGAGGAAAGAGGATACACATGAGATACACATGCCCGGTATGCTCACGCTGACGCTTGCGCGCGCACTGTGCCGTGCTTCTCGAATGGTAGAATGTAGATACGACAAGACACAACTAAAGAGAGTATATATAGTTCTTTGTATCATGTGTGTATATCGCACTTTTACGTGGTGTATGCAGTAGGTACAAATATTGCATAAAGCATCACACGTACATATGACTTAAACCTTGTAGGCATCATGTACGGACGTCAAATTTCAACATTCTAATGATCCTTCTTTACGTTAATGTTTAGAATCTTAAGTGCATACGGTATACAATTATTAAACATTATATCACATAATTCTATCAACATAAACATAGGTGTATCTCATATGTGTACGTCAGTACTAGATCAACAATTAGTTTCATCATAACATATTTTGTTTCTCACGTGTATATCTTGTAGAGACGTAATTTGAATTGGACGTGCTGTATGAGAGGATCGCTATTTCTGCGTTGTTGTGTTCTACTTTCCTCCTTTGCCGCTTGGCTATTTTCTTTCGCTTTGCTGCTGCTATCCATTTTGCTGCTGGTGCTCTCACTTTTTGTTTCTTTCGTGGCGAGGTGCATGCACTCGAAGTACGACCGGTCGCCACTTAGAAGCTTGGGAGGGCTAACGCCTAAACGATTTTATTGTTTTGGGACAAGACCCAAACGATTTTTCTTAATAATTGCAGATGCAATGCTAAGCATTACATCTACTGTCGCAGCGTCGGGGAGTTCACTGCGCACGCACGTGTTTGTTTTCGCACGACTTGGTATCACAACGAGCAGCAAGTGCCTTGTCGAAAGTGAAAAAAAAAATTTTAAACTAACTAACTATTTAACTTTTAAACAGAAAAAAAATTAATTGGCTTCAAATGTGCTGGTAAATCATCTTGTACTGAAGCAAGTAGCAGAGGCCAATCAATAATAAGAGTAGACGAAAACCAGAGTTAACCTAAAAATGTTGCCGTCAATATTCTCATTTTCTTCTCTAAAGTAGAAAGTACTTAGAGAACTTTGCGTTGAGTTGAAGCATGTAGATTTCCATTCAAAATTCAAATTTAATAAAGGTTTTATTTTCTTCTGTGTTGTCAAGTGTTGTGTTCCGAATAGCTGTGCTATCTAATAATGGCTATGTATATTGGAAATCTACTAAAAATGGGCATCTTTCCAAAGGTTGTAAAAGTATTTCATAAAATGTTTAGCCATAAGTTCTTGCTATATACCAATGTCGGCCTCTCAGCGTGTCTTTCAGGACTTGGAGACCTTATTGAACAGAAGTACGAAATGACGACCAAAGAACTGACAGAATGGGATAAGCGTAGAACCAGGGACATGGTTGTAGCAGGTACAACTGTAGGAGCAGTAGTCCATTATTGGTATTTGTTCTTAGACTGGTCTGTACCCGGCTATACCATCCGCGCAGTATTAAAAAAGATCCTAGTGGACCAAGTTATAGGGTCACCTATTTCCATATCAACTTTCTTCGCGACAATGGCTTTACTAGAAGGCTCAAACATGGAAGAATTTGTTAAAGAAGTGAAATCTAAGGCATGGAGATTGTATGCTGCAGAGTGGATGATCTGGCCTCCATGCCAGTTTCTTAACTTCTATGTATTGTCAACAAAGTATCGTGTGCTGTTTGACAATTTTGTATCTTTGGGTTATGATGTGTACACGTCTCGAGTAAAACATCAAGATTATTCAAAAGGTGAAAGTACGAAGAAAAAATAAATAAATGTTATATTGCTAATATTTATGTAGAATCCATGCTATAATTTAAAAAAGAATATTACCTAAAAAATGGTTTTTTATTTTTTTAAGGAATGGATTAAGGTAGCAAGGAAGATTTAATCAGTTTCTGTGATATTAAGCTAACTTAAGATGATTTTTAAGTTAATTAATTATTGTGCTTGTGATTTTAAATATTTTTTATAAAGTTTATATGAAGTAAAGTTATTTAAACATTGCTCTATAAAGTAGGCTTGTTTTTATTTTGACTGTGTATATGAAGCAACATTTAGCATCCTGAGATGAATTTTCCTTTGTAGGTATGTTATAGTTAAATGACTAAATGGTGCTCTGTAGAATGTAGTTATACACATTTCTTATCAGTAAGGTAATTAAGTTACATAAAAGGATACACATTCCACTTCTAGGTGCTACATGTTTAATTTGTTCATCAATAATTGAATTTTGAGAGGCTTATATGTTAATATTTATAAAATCTTAACTTTACGATTTGTTTCACTAACCCACAAGATGTGTCAGTGGAAATAGGTACTTCAGAAATATTATGAGAATTTTGAACTGAACAAAGAAAAATAACTGAAAATTCTTTCACATTTTTAAAACAAGAATATATTAATTCCATGGCATTTCCAGTTGTAAATACAGTGAATCACTGTACACATTTTGTGGGATGCTTCCTCAGTGGCGTAACTACCATAAGACAAGTAAACGCAATGCGTTGGGGCCCCCCAGGCTTGGGGGCCCACTCATCCACTGCCTAATGTTGAAGGTTTCTGTCAACTTAATCTAGGAACACCTTTCTGTCAAGCAAGGATTATTTTTAATTAAGTTCTGCATAATTTAATACCTAATGAAAAATTTGGTAACATCAGCGTCGCGACACTCGTCAGTCGCAGATCAGGATTAGTCCTGATTTGATTCGCAGTGAGCGCCAGTGTCTTTTGGTTTGACATTCCGGGACTCCCGTTTTGTTGACATATTTTAACCTGTTGCGAAGAACATTACCTTACCATTATCTTATAGTTTTAGTATTTGATACGCTGATTGTTCCTACGTTTTAAAAATGAGTGACCAGAAAAAAAATATATAAAAGCGCCCGCAATTAAAAGAAAACTAAAAAAAGAATGGAATTAGAGAAAAATTGCGAAAATGTTTTATGTTCGACGAAATCGCAGTCTGAGCGAAATTTGAAACCATTACGTTCATTTACAATAATTATATTTCTCAAGACGAAGATCACACAGAATATTTGATCGGTATAACACAACTTTAGGTGGCTAAGCCACAGGCATCAGCACAAGCGACTTAATTTTTCTGTGTGCTAAAATTAAAAAGTTCGATGAAGCTGAAATATCGTCAGACGCCGTAATATCAAGTAAAGACACAATACTCTAAAGTGATTTAGGTCATTTTTTTAATAAACCATTAAGATGTAAATGTGTAAAAAAAATTAAAAAATTGAGCATTCAAGTAAAATCAGGGATGAAATAAAAGAAGCTGGGCGTATAAAGAAAGGTATACTAGATTTTGAGTTAAGTTGGTGTTCGTATCTATTAGGTTACATTATGTGTTATAAGAAGTGAATTTTATTTCCAAACTTTACAAAAAGAAACAATTGCTTTGGACGAAGCTAGTTCTGTTTTACTAAGAACAAAAAGCAATGTGGGAAAACTACCGTCAACGCTATAATGAGGTTCTAAAAGAAGCACAAGCAACTGCTTTGAAATGGTACATTCCAACTAATTTTAAGAGTAGGCAACAAGTTATTAAAGAAAGTATCTGATCTAAGGAACATTTTTGAAGAGAAAACTTCTTTAGGTGCGTTCTGCACTTTTTTTTGGGGGGGGGGGGGGGGGGGGGGACCGAGCCGCCACGTAACGCCGGCCCATAACGTAACGTCGTAAGGCTGCATGTCCCCGTATAGGTATAGGGCTGAAATTTTCAGGGGATGTAGCCGGGGTAACAAGAAGATCCTGGACGAAAACGGGACCCCGTACCCCACCCCGTTTCGCCAAGGAAGGGTGCCAAATGGGGGGCCACCTTAGACCATACGGTGGGGACCGGGGCTCTAATCCTCTAATTTACGGGGGGATTTGGGGGTATCTCTACAACGAAGGCTCGGATCGAAATTCTGACAAACGATGACCCCGCTTGTTGAAGTTTTCACTTCTATCGTGTGGTTTAAGCACACACAAAATTTTAATTTTTTTAAATTGGTGTTTTTTTTATCAGCTATTGACATTATACAGTATCAGTTAACAACTAGATTTACAGGGTTAAATAAGATAAGTGGTATCTTTTTCTTTTGCAACCTAAAAATCTCATAAATGCAACAAAGTCTAAAATCCCTAAAAGCTACCATCAACAAAAATATTCTCAAATCATATTGCAAAATGTCTCTTTTACAATTTATAAAAACAGAGTTAAATCAAGAAATGACTGCAAGAAAAAATGTTGATTTGAGCAAATTTACATTGACCTATTATTATTTTTTACCATGCCGATTATATTTGTGTCAGCTGAAGAAACCTTTAGTAAACTGTTTAAGGAACCAAATAGGGCATGCAAGATTGATTTAAATATTTATCTTTAATTTCCGTCGAAAGTGAAGCTCCCAACAAATTAGATCTTAAATATGCATATGAATTTGCAGTGTGTAAAACGAGAAAAAATCGTTTTAGATTTTAATAAGTTTAGTTGAGTGTTGCTTTAAACTTCTTAAATTTCATTAATATTTCCAACTTCGTTAATAACTATTGCTTGGCTAAGATTTAAAGTTATTTTAGAGTTTTGCCTTTTTTGATAAAAAGAAATATTTTGATGTTATATGTAAAATAAATAAAAAAATAAAGCTGGTTGTTTAATTTTTATTTAGTATTTGTGAGTTGTGACGGAAAGGGGGGCCTACTTATGTATTTTGCGTTGGGGCCAAAAGATTTTAGTTACGCCCCTTATTAAATCCTTGGTTACGCCACTGCTTCCAATACCTCCTACAAGGTATTGATCAGTGTTGCCATTCGTAGCGACTTGTCGCGAAAATAGCGACTTTTTGATTACTGTGAGACATAGCGGCGATTTACAAAAACAAGCCCATTTGTAGCGACTTTTTCGAATTTTGAATTTTAGGAAATTTTGTTAATCATTGTTTTGCGATTTGGAATTATCGTATTTATCTTGATATTCAAATTATAATTGAGGACCGGGAGCCATTGTCATGTCTGCTCTATCGGCTCGGCTCGGAATAGATCGCATCAGTTGTGATCCGGGGTTCGGGACTTCCCCGAAATCGATCGGTCTGGTCAAAACCTTTTGTTTTTATTCCATGTTCCATAATTTGTGTGTTCGCCTGCCAGTTATCAATCTTCAACTAATACATGGTAATCAAAATACAACATTGATTGTTTTTGTATTTTGTCCAACGTTTTTCTTATTGGGTAGTTACTAATTAAATTAGTTTTTGATGTGTTGTGTGTTATGTTGTTAGTTTTAGTGAAAACACTATTTTGTGTTTTTATTAACTCTTTTTCCCTTCCAATTTTATGCAGCAAAGTAAAAAAATCCTATTCTGTAAAAAACACATCACGTTTTTTTTTTTTTTTTTTTTTTTTTGTTAGTAAGTATACTACTCCTCTGTCTGTGTCAGAAGAAAGTAGCGACAAAGTAGCGACTTTTCACACCAGGTTGTAGCGATTTTTGGCTTTGCCGCTCTGGCAACACTGGTATTGATGCTTCACATTTTAAATTTTATATTTTTTGCATGGAAACTTCGGTACGCCATTGACCAGGCCCGGACTGGGCCATCGGGCGACCGGGCGATCGCCCGGTGGGCCGGTCCCAAAAATGGGCCGGTCGCATTGCCAAAAAAAAAAGCCTAGCGAAAGAAACGTTAAGAAATTAAAAACTCAAAGCAACCACTATCCAGACGCTGGACTCTATGCTGTGTTTGCCGCAGCAGTTTTACATGTCCCGCAAAGCCCCATTTCATCTGGGTTACCCTTTCTATTACATCCTTGACCTGTTTATGTTGTCTTATGTATTCGTTTGTCTTCCTATCTCTTAAGGAAATACCCATCTTTGTCCTTTCCATACCTTTTTGTGTTATTTTTAGTTTTTGTATTGTCTGTTTTGTAAGGGTCCACGTCTGGATATGTTTGGCATTTTCTAATGAGTCACAGCCTTCATTATTTGCTAGTGGTGTAAATTATTCTATAAAGCACGTATACACGAGATTAGATGAGCACGAGTTAAGCACGAGCCATCACCTGAGCACCGAATCCTACTTACTTTATAGCAAGAAAAAGGATATACATTGTCTATTTCCAACTGCGGCTTCCGAAAGAAGATAAAAAATTGAAGAAAATAGGCCAATATTAGATAGAATTATTGAGGCAATAAAATTAATAGGTAAAAGGGGTTTAAGTTATAGGGGACAGGGGAGATACTAAAAATGAGTCAGCATTTACTTTTTTAAAACAAAATATGGATCATGGTAATTTTCTAGAAATTATTTTACTTCTTTCGAAATTTGATCCCCTGTTGCGCACACATATTGAGAAATATGCCAAAAAGAGTCAACAACTTCGTAATAATTACACTCGGGCTCAGAATTTAAAAAATATAGGTAGGGGCAATTTTGTGACATTTTTATCAAAAAATACTTTAAACTCTATAATAAGAGGTCTATCAAAACTTGCTGAACAAGTCAAAAGTGCTAAAATCCACTCACTACAAATTGACACAACACAAGACATAAATGTTGTAGATCGGTGTTCTATTATTGTTAGATATATGTAGCTGAAAATAAAGTTAACGAGCGATTAATTGGGCTGATTAACTACACTTCTAGTAAGGGTAAAGATCTCTATAAAATTGTTGCGAATTCTTTAAAAGAACTGGGTTTAGAAATATCAGATTGTGTTGGAAATTCTACGGATGGGGCTGCTAATATGCAAAGCCAATATAATGGCTTTACGACATAGCCCTCTAAAGACTCACCAGGTCAAACCCACGTTTGGTGCTACGCACATGTTTTAAACTTAGTTTTGTCCGATATTACTAAACTTACGGTTCCTGCAATTTCATTGTTTGGATTAATAAATAAATCGGCCGTTTTTATTCGAGAATCGCACTTACGCATGACTGTCTGGAAGAAAAAATCCATTTCTAATTTTGTTAACATTATTGGGGAAACAAGATGGTGGACCAAGGATAAAGCTTTATGTAAAATATTTAACGAAAAAGGCATATTTGACAATTTATGTGTAACATTTTATGAGATAGCCAACTCCAAGGACTCAAAGCCTTTTGGATGGTTTTCTGAAAGACGAAACAATTCTAATGGCAATAGTATTTAAACACATTTTTATTTCCACTATACCTTTGTCTAAATAGCTTCAAACAGCAGGTATGGATTGTTTACAAGCACTCCGAATGGTTGGGGATACTTTAACATCATTAAAAAATATGTCCAGGAATTTTGATAAAGTTTCTGAGGAAACCGCTGCTTTCGTGAATTAATCGAACACAGAATTTTTAAATCTTGAGATTCCCTTAGAAATAACGATGCCAATATCTAGAAAAAGAATCAGAAAAGTATTTCATGATGAGACATGCAGTGACCAAGCTCCGCAGGAACCAATAGCCAAATTTAGAATTGAAGTATTTAATGTAACGATGGAAGGTAGTTAGATAATGTAATGGGAAGTAGATTTTTGGAGTCATACCGAACTTTATATGGGATTTTACACTTTTCAACCTTCAAAAAATAAGCCATATTATACACACGTAGAAAAAAATTAACTAGAAATGCTGTTAAAAGATTTTACATCCAAGTGGTCAAACTAATCAATGTCCTTGCCAGAAGAATTCATATATGAAAATATTGAACTAGAAAAAGAACCGGAATTGAATACCTAAAGCCAGATGATTTTCAATCTCATTATAAAACTTGTAAAAGAATGTATTTTATGCTGTTACAAAGTTTTAATCAAATATAATCTTTACCGTGAGGCTTATCCAGATCTTGAAAAGGCGTACAAATACATACGAACTTTGTCGATGTCACAAATAGCGTGTGAGCGATCATTTTCTAAATTAAAGTTTATTCTAAACAGATTACGAAGTTGCTTGTCTCAAGATCACCTAGAGGCATTTATGTTGATGGCTTGTGAAAAAGATATTTTAGTAAGTTTAAATAATGAAGATTAAATATCTTACCAGTCAATGTAAGGGTCTTAGGGATATGATATTTATATAATGTAATTTTTTATCTGTTCTTTAACAGTTTAGTCTTTTGATTTTTGTTTTTTATTTTTAAGAAAATAATTTTTGTTACATTTGACTTTTTAACACCAAGTTAATAATATATCGTTAAATATATTATTCTTATGAAAAGCTAAGCATTAGCAGTGGAGTTTGGGTTAGTTATTAAGCAATACGGGTATCTAAATGAAAATAATTCATAAATTCATACAATTTTAAAACGCCTACTCCGATTTAAAAATAAACATAAGAGCCCGATGAGAGGGCCGGTAATCTCATTTGGCGCCCAGGCCGATTTTCAGGCCCAGTCCGGCCCTGCCATTGACATTTAAAAAAAATTGTATTCCAATTCCTCATTTATATTGGTGTTTTTGGATACGAAGAACAGTTTAAGCAAAAATTATAATTTTAGAGTTGATTAAATAAACTGCTTTAGTTTTTGTTATCCCGAAAGCAAAGCAAGATATGAAAACAATAATTAAGAGGACATAGCAGAGCAGAGACGCCACTGCACGTAATTATTTAAATATAATGATGGCTGAACTAATTCCTCATGACTACGGAGGGCTATAGCCCTCCGTACTCATGACTACAAAACAGCCCCGCCAAATTCAAACAAAGTTGGCCAACCAAAGGCTTTCTAAGATTTCTAACAATTTATTTTGAAATAACAATCATGCTACGGCCCTGATATTATTATATTATTTTTTTTTATAAAACTTTACTTCATCGAGAACAACAAAATATTGTTTTTTTTTGTTAAGAAAAATTGTTTGAAAATACATTCAATACATTATTTGGGTCACAAAATCAAAAGATTATCTGAAATAAAAAAAATATTCAAAATATTTCTTCTTCTTCTTTTCTTCCAGAAGACCGTAAGGTCTGTTAACTGCGAACGCTGCCTCAGTTGGGTTGATTAGGGCGGCGTCCCATGCATCCGATTTCCTACGGCCGATATCCGAAAAAGCCTAATTTTCGTGAGCAAGAATTATGCATCCGTTTTTGGGATCCGAAATCCGTGAAATATGACGTTTTAGAGATGGAAGAAGAAACGCTTAGCAAAGCAACTAACCAACATAAAACTGCTTCTCTTGGACTCTTGTACTTTTTTTCTCTTCTATATAACCGAGAGTTTTTCGTTTTAACTATTACTACACGTAAAAATTTTAATTATAATTAATTTATTAAAATCGAAATTTGTTTAATAAGTCATGCCCGTTTTACCTTAATGTTAGAGTAAGTCTTTCTCCCACAGATAATGAAAAGTCACTTGACATCCTAATATATTTAAAAAAATACTTTTGGTTGATCGGTTAACCGCATTTGTTGCAGTAGATTATAATATGCCCCTTGAATTTTCCTGTTTCTAAAAATATCGCACACACAAAATTTTCTTGCTTAAAATTAGGAATAGGAATAAAAGCAGCACACTATTTACTTTGCAAATGTAGTTCCGCCTTCTTTGAAGTTGATGGTTCATTTAGAATTAAAAACGAGATTAAAAATAATGAAAAATTCAAATGAATCAAAAATAAGTCCAGGAAATAATAAAAATACTGAGGAAGTGAGGTTAAAAAACGCACGATATCGGACAAAAGTTAAAATTAATTTAACTCCTTCCGGTCCTACCGTCGTAGGATGAGCACGTTGGAAACGGATTACAGAATTCAGCATGAGTAGTGGAAGCCATTTTGCTTAGAAAACGTGTTTCAATCCTGCGGGGGGAGTTCGGAAAGTCGTGCCGGCTGGATAGTGTAAGGGGTGGGTCGCAGGGTCGCGTATTGGAGGTTGACTCCAGGGTTATTGCCGTTCGCGGTAGCGTGGCCTGTGGGCGGTCGGAGGTTTATCCTGCGGGGATTTGGAGTATCTGACAGAAAGTGGTTATACCTACAGTGTGTGAAGCCCCCTTTCCTAGGAACTCAGTCGTGCAATTCATTTGCTTATATTTATGTACAAGTCGGGAATCGCCAGGGGCACAGGCCCGTCTTACTGGAGGTTCCCACCGAATAAGTCCCTTCAAACCGGAATAAGGTGTAACGGATGTAGAAGGGTAGCTCTACCTCTCCCTAAGCGCCGGACGAAGGGCGGTGCTAGCGTTTTGCCTAGGAGCAAAGCCATTGGTTCCCCGAAAGGGGGACTGAACAAACAAGAACAATTATTATTTTAACTCATGCGACGTAGCGACGTCAGATGAAATCTTAAAATATTCGGAGCAAAAATTTTTGACCAATACCCAACTAGCATTTATGGTGGCAGATACGTAACTGCTACTAGCAAAACCACTACAAATTGCGCGGTGACCATCGATGCATCGGCGGCTACGTCGTATATTCGTAGCTACTAAGTAACTGCGACCAAAATGGGGAAAGATTTTGAGTAGTCGGGTAGTGTCTTGGGTAGTTTTGCCACTAAGAGAGTTACTATGATGTGTTACTATAAAGTAGTCTACTGGTGAATGCGACTTATCTGTTACGAAGCTGCCTAGTCGCGGGTTCGTGGCAGCCAAGTGTTTACCACCGACATGTTGAACTTTCGTTAAACTATTAAACTTTATTCGCAGCGACCTCTTCATGAAATTTCACACTTCATAAAAATAAATGTCATGATGGAAAATAATTATGGAAACCATTAGGTATTATTTTTTGTTAAGTATTTACCAAGCGATTTTAACGCCTTTTGTAGATAAAATCCAAAACGCAATCGACTTTACTGAATAAAATAGTGGGTTTATATGACAAAATTTTCGAGCGCCGCGCAAAACATTTCAAATTATTATATTATTTGCAGTAGAAACTCATGTAGTAATAAAACAAAAAAAAAATAATTTCCTTGAAACTGGCGTGAAACTTTAAAATATTGGTCCACCGTCAAAAATAACAAATAACTAAGGAAAAAAGCTTTATAAGTATATTTAGCTTGAAAACGCAAAATGTTTGAGCCATTTGGCTGTTCGTTTGAAAAGTCATGAAAAAAATACGGCCGCTTAATCCAAAAATTTCTTTATAATTCCATATGCTCCCACAAAATATCGGGAACAATAATATATTAGGTCAACCCTACCCGTTTGGAACTTTAAAATCTTCGGCTACTTTATAGTGACCTAGGAAGGTAGCAGTAACCATTTTGCTACTTTCAAGACTGCTATAAATTAGAAGTAACTAGGTGCCGTGGCCGTGACTACCCCGTAACTTAAATTGTTACTATAAAGTAACAAAAACTTAATGGAGGCATTATGGGTAGCACTTGTTAGTGACCGCTACTATAAAAAGTTACTTTTATGGTGTCATATTGGAAGATTCGGGTAATTAAAGCCACTTCTTTAAATTACATGTTTGCCACTTGCAATCGGGGTGTTTATTTTCCACTTTTATGGTAGCTAGGCACTATCCGGTCACTCTCGAAATATACTTCAAAGTGACTATTCCTTATAGAGTAACATTTTAAGTGGCATAGTGGGTCTAGGAACTATACTTTAGGGGCAGTGACATTTTAAAAAGGACTGGGAGCTATATTTACTAGTTGGGTAGGAGCATCGTCGGACCATCGTACCATCGGATGCATCAGACAGCGCCTTTTATCCTGTGGGACAGAGTTCCAGCTGTCTTTCCATCTTTTCGGTGGTCTTCCCAATGGTCGTCGGCCCGCTGGTTTTCCGTTCTTAGCGATGAGTGCCAGTCTCTTTTGTTCCACTTTGTGGCACAAAGGAAAGGAAAAGAAGGAGATATTGGCGTAACCATGTAGATACATGGTCACGCTAATATCTCATTCTTTTCCTTCCCATCTTCATCTGACTATGTCCTCCACCTTGCATGCTACCCTTATATCGCTGCTTCTGACTCTGCTGTTCTTAGTATGCTCTTTGTCTTTTTTGTGTCAGCTCGAGACTCGATACCATATGTCAGCACTGGTCTTACGCAGGAATTATATATCCGCACCTTGCTATCAGTGCGCATATGATTGTTCTTTTCTTCGAGATGATGACCCTTAAACAACCCGATATTACTGAGGCTTTGTTGACTTGTGATTTGATATCGTTTATTGGGTTGCTGCTACTTGATGTGGCCGCTCCCAAGTAACGGAAACTCATTACCTGTTCAATAGACTTATTGTCTATTACAATTTTGCATCGTGCATATTCCTTGGAGAAGGTCATGCATTTTGCTTTATCAGTGGAGATTGACATGTTATATTTTCCACTTATTTGATAGAACTTATGTGTTTGCCTTGCCTATGTGTTTGTGTTTTCCGTTTCTGTCATGATTACTGCATCAGCCGCATAACACACCATGCTGGTTGGTTTGTTATTCAGTCTGTATCACCTGTTCATTGTTGTCACTTCACGCATAATCTAGTCCATGACGAGGTTAAAAAGGAATGGGCCGAGAGTATCCCCTTGTCTTATTCCTGTTAGTGTTGGTATGTCTTTTGTTGTTTGATGTTCCACTTTTATTCTTGTTGTGTTACCTGTGTTTAAATTTCTAATAATGTTTATGATTGATGGTGAGATTTGTTTCTTTTTTGGTATGTCCAGTATATCTGGCAGCTGTACTCTGTCGAACGCCTTTGTTAAATCAATAAGACAAACGTAAGCAGGGGAGCTAGCTGAATTCATAGCATTTTCCGTTACCTGTCGCCTGTCGTACTAAACACAGGGCATCAGTTGTCGATCTGTTTCTCCGGAATCTCTGTTAATTGGTCATCTTTATTTTCTATGGTACATTCAAGGATGCTTTGACAATACTGATGAACAGTTTCATGATGGTACAGTACAGAGAAGGGTTATTCCTCTGTAGGTCTCTGGGTTTTTATCCTTTTTGAAGATTGGTATAGTGATGCTTTTGTGCCATTCCGTTGGTATGCTTGAGGTGGTTATTATTTTGTTGAATATGTTTATGTTTGCTGGTTCTTTACCGCCATATTCTATAAGTTCATCGGAAATGTCCTCTACTCCTGGGGGCTTTTCTGTTTTTCAGGTTTTTCATCTTCATCCTAAGTTCCGTGTTTGTTATTCCGTGCGTCCGTCGCGCCGGCCGTCAAAATATTTGAAAGAAATGATAGTACCTAACACCTTAAATAAAAACAAAACAGTGACAGAACGGTTTTTAGTTACCTGCTGAAAATGCAAATCTATTGTCCCTTCAATTATTGCTTTCATATCTTGCTTTGATTTGCCACTGCTTAAATTTGAGCAAGTGTTGCATTTAGGAGTTATTTAATTTTTTTTTTAATTATTAAAATTCAACTCTCGGTAACGAAACGACTAAGGTCCATAGTTTATGAAAACCATATACGTATGATGAAAACTTTCTATCCTAGAATAACGTCAGTAATCACATCTCGAAATTTGTAACCATACTTTTGTGACACCCTGTATATAAAGGATTCAATTACAAATTCTAATTATGTATTTGTAATAAGTATATATTTATTTCGTTTTTAAATAAAAAAATTTATTTAGTAGTTCCCTACTAAATTTTTAATATTTATTAATAAATATATGAAATTATTAATAATTAAAAAATAAATAATAACGGCAAAACAGACGTCACTAAAACTCAAAGTGCGGCTGCTGCAATGGAGATCTCGCCTATGCTAGCAATAATTTGTAATAATTGTGGAATATTTATATTATAAAAATAATTTTTATATACAAATTAATTTGAACGTATAAATAAAAGTTTCAGCTGTAGCTATTGATAGACAAAAACAAATTTTGTTTGTAGCTGTATGCAGCGTGGTTTTATAAAGAAAAGTACTTTATAAACACTTATGTTGTTTTTGGGTGGGCCCTATATTTTAGGAGTGGGGGGGGGGGGGGGGGGGACATGTGCTCACCCAGGTGCCCCCTTGGTGAGGCCACTGCTGCTTAAATAATAATATTAGTATTCCACTATTAGTAAGTCGAAGTAAATTCTACTTATTATAAATCTTGAAAATTATTCATAGCAGTTAGTAGAAACCATTAACCCTATAACTCGACGCGCCGAACAGATTCACCAATCGCGGAAACAATTCGTCTTATTTTACGATTGAATCGACCCACTGTTTTGTTTTTCATTCTGATTTTTCTTATCCATAATGCAAAAAATAAAAATAGAGTGTGTTAATCAAAGTTCCTATGTTTGGAATCAATGGAATCATAAAATAAGAAGAATTATTGTATACGTGTTTGGTGAATCTGTTCGGCGCGTCGAGTATAACTTAAACTTGAGAGCATATAAAAACTCTGAATTGGCAGCAGAATGAAAAATTAGGTTTCCATGGAAATATTTAAATTAAATCGGGCTGCTACTTGCAGGACAATAAAATTATATACTAGCTATCGCTAGGCTTAGGTAATTCCCGTTTAATCTGAACCACCAGGGATATACTTCCCTTACATTTTTGAGTCAAAACGTCTGCAATTAGGCAACTTTTTTTCTTATTTGACCAATGCCATATCTCGTACACAGTGTCTCATCTCCATATACTCTATATATCTTTATCACTTGTCCTTTTTTGAAAAGGAGAGTCCTTTTTTAAACAAATTGTCCTTATGACTTTTTTTAGACCTAAAATGTCCTTTTTACAAACTATAATATTGCAATAAGATTCAGTCTCCAGCATTTTTCATTTTGCAAAGTTGATTTGAAGGAGAAAATGCCGGAAATGCCGGAAAATGCGTCCCTTTAATGAATCATGAATTCAAAAGCCAAATGTACCTACTAAATTTATTTTGCGAACTCTACACTCTACACTAGTTTTTATTGTATTTTACAACAAAATGCACTCACATTTAATAAATAAACATTAAAAAAGTACTACCTTAGTATTTACTCATATCATATTTTTATTTTAGATGTGTGGAATTTAATTATATATATTTTATATTTTGTTTCAGGATTCCCTTAGAATCTGAAACCTTATTTAAAGAACTTAATAATAGTTAAAACTTCATTTTCGACCGTCTACATCTTAAAATAGGTAATAATGCCTGTGGAGCATTTTCTATCAATTCGCTCTGGGGCTGCACTTCAGCTCCGCTGAAGTCACCGCGTAACAGACCGGCACGACCCCTCCCCCCAAGCTTGCCAAATATAAATTTAAAAAAATTGGTATTTTCAAAATTTCGGCTAGACGAACATAAAATCCCATGCAATAGGTGATGCCAAGCTCGATTACACAGAAGCCTAGTACTGAATGACTCGTGTGTGGGGGCCGGTGTCAGTTAAAAATTCATTTTTGTGTAAAAAATACGCAAGTCATGAAATAAGGTATTTTTGGTATCCCTTTACGATTTTTATAAAAAGGGTATTTTTAAAATTCTATATACGATAAAGGGTGTTGTACCCCAAAAAGGGGTACATCTGGCAAGCCTACCCCCCTCCCCGCAATGTTCCTACTACCTCAGAATTTTTTGCAGGTCTTTTTTTACTCTGCAACAAGGTGGCAACCCTATTTATCGATACACCCTGTATATTTTGAGATATAGTTGGTTTTTTGATATCTTGGAGGTTTATAAATGATCCAGTGCTATTTAGTTACCTCTGACTGGAGCTTACCAAATTACAATATTAGGAATAATTGGTCTTAAATATGCTAAAAAAATGCGTGGCACTATAGCAATAGGCAATATTGTCAGATTGCTGGCGTAGCCACCACTCGGTGGTGGTGGCTTAGCAAGCAGAACGTTTTTCATTAAATCCGCAGTTGAAGACTAAGGCATTGTTTACGATAGTTTAAGTCACTTTTACTTTTAGCCAATCCCAATAACTGAGGTCGGGAATTTACAAAATATACGCACCGCATGCCGCATGCGTATTTAAAGATACGAAAATAAAAACTCCTTTCACTTTATTAATTTTTAATACTTATCGACGTAATTTAGCAAATTACAATTATGCTCCTTAATCACAGTAGGTACGTTCAGTATCCATGAGTTTGGTAGCCACCAGAATGTCCACCTATAAACAACAAAAATTGAAGTTAACATTTAATATTGTGGTAAAGCTAGTAAAAAGGGGGCAGTTAACTATCGATAAATCCTAATTTTTTATTTGTTACTTCGATGTCAATGGTACCTCGTTCACATGCTCTTTGCAAGAATATGTATTTTTAAAAAGAAGTAATTTGCTCACCCTGTCCGCCTCCATAACCACCTGATTGTCCTCCACCGAACCCACCGCCTTGATGGCCACCTTGACTTCCGCTGCCGAAACCACCTTGCCCTCCACCAAAACCACCTCCTTGGCCTCCACCAAAACCACCTCCATGCCCACCACCAAAACCACCTCCTTGGCCTCCGCCTAAACCACCTCCTTGTTGCCCTTGACCACCAAAGCCTCCTCCTTGTTGACCTTGACCGCCATAGCCACCTCCTTGTTGCCCTTGACCGCCAAAGCCTCCTCCTTGTTGCCCTTGACCGCCAAAGCCACCTCCTTGTTGACCCCCTTGGCCTAAAAAGATAAGACAGTTTAACAAATAACGAATTCACAAAGGCATAATATAATAATTTTAAGTTCACACGAATCAAAAAATATACATATACAGGTGAGGCAAAATAATTGGAAAAATACACATTTATTTATTCCTTATGAGAAAACTTACGATACGAATGATTTGAGATTTTTTTTTAAATACTGAAATCATCGAATCAGTAAGTAGGTACCTACCTAATTTGTAGAGTGCTCGTTTTTTATATGTTCAAAGAAATTAGTTCAACCGGAAATATGTTTAAAGCAGTGTGATCGTATTAATAAATTTATATGGCCATTAATTATTAACTGAGAAATATAAACAACGATGATGTCGTTAGTTGTAGAAATAAGTAACGTACTAACCTCCACTGAAACCACCTCCCTCTCCACCTCCACCTAGCTGGTTACCATAACCACCACCTCCAACTCCATAAGGTCCCGGCGCCGGCGTGGAGAAACCTGTGGCTATGCACATCGCCAAAAGGCCTACCTATAAAAATATGTTACACGTGGATAGATGATATTTTCTAAAAAATTGTATGAAACCTAAGTTTTGAATAATAAAATAGCAAATTGTTTGAACGTGCTTCAAATAGTTTCAAAACAGTGAATTCTCGGAAGGAGCAAAATGGATCAAATTATTTAGAACCGAAGCCAAACATGAGTTATAGAAAGGGAAACATGTTTTTGTATTTAAAAAAGTTTAAAAGCAGGATATTCTTCATGATGCCTCAGCCACCATACCCAAATTGGGTTAGTTTGGGTAAAGCCAAAATTTAATTCATTTAATTTTCTGACATGAATGTACGAAATATTATTTTCATTAATCATCTTTTAATTTGTTCTGGTTTAAAAATTGGGTATGCTTGCGGTAAAAACTGATGACATCCTCCAATAAATATTTATTTATTTATTTATTTTGCAAAGCCCAACAGAAGTACTGGACGGGCTCGAATATATGCAGTAATCTCTCAGTAATAGCAGATTAAAAGATCTATATAATCCTATAAATTGTTAAACTATAACAAATTGGAGAAGCTTCGAACAAAAAGATTACATGCATGGCATGGCAAGATCACAGTTACAAGCTATCTTATTATAAATGGAAGATATTCTATACATAGATGATTAAAACATCAGGTGGGAACTAGCAATGGAAGGTAAGTAGAAAAAGCTGCTCACATAGGACATTCAACACTTCCATTGACCAAATAATAAACAACCTTGGCAGCGATAAGATATCTCTTTGCTTTCTGCAGAGAAGTAAGTTAAGTTGTCTCAATAAAAGTGTGTTGTTTATCCCTCTCTGAGGATACATTACACTCTTCTAGAATATAGAATACCAGGTGTTTCATGAATTTTCGCTGTACTTGTTCCAAGGCGCTTATATATCTGTCATAAGTGGCCTATACACATGCAGGTAAGTGTTAAGACTTGCCTGTACAGGTCGAGACACGCGAGTAAGTGCGAATGTGTATGTGTCATAACCCACGGCCAGTGTTGCCATTTAGGGCGACATGTCGCCAAAATGACGACCTTTTGCGCTGATTAAAGCGTGGCGACGATTTATTAAAATAATGTAATTTTTGACGACTTTTTCATATTAGAAAATTTTTAACTATCAAATGGAAAAATTAAAAGGATTCGGTATTCATATCAGTATAATATTATCATTAATACATACCCTTTATACAATATATTTAAACTAATGACATCAGAATAATTCCTGTCCTGAGTGTTTTATATCTGAACGCACCACGATGTGCTTTGGACTGTCAAATTTCGGGGCTTCCCCGAAGCACGGCGCATTAACGTTTTCGTTTATACGCAATCGCATCCCCGTACCTGTTTATTATACTTATTGCTTCAATAGTTCCATGTTCCATATCCATTTGCATCAATGCATCATCACATTGTATCGGCAAATTGGAAATCGGCACGTTATTATTTTAATTTTGCTACACTGCTACATCTCTGTCTCATCTCTCTGGTTACACCAAAATGAGTGATATTAAGAAATACGAAAATAGGTTTAATTTTTATTTATTTATTTTTTTTTTTATATTAATAAAGTTGAGAAATAAAGCTTGTTTTGGTTTGTTCTTCAAAAAACGCAAAAAATGTAGTTAATATTGACAGTTTACTGCCCTGAATATTTCGAAAAAGGTGTGACGACAAAATGACGACTTTTCATACCAGTCAGTGGCGACTTTTTACTTTGTTACTCTGGCAACACTGCCCACGGCGCGTTCAGTTCCAAGCGCGGCTCGAAGCGAATCAGATTGCGTCTGATTTTTAGAGCAAGTGCGAAGGCCAACTTGTCAGTGTATGTTCAGTTTTTGTTAGGTTTCGTGCCAAGACTGTTTCTACGTGATTTTCGTGGCAGAATAGTCGCTGAAAAAAATGGCAAATTCTAGACTATCAAAGAAACACACGAAGACATTATGAGGGAATTCATAGAATTTTATAAAGACAATCCGTGCTTGTGGAAGATAAAATCAAAAGAGTATTCCAATAACATATTAAAAGAAGAGGCATACAAAATTTTAGTTGAGAAGTTGAAGGAAATTAACGAAGATGCAGCAAAGGAAGACGTTATCAAAAAAATTAATTCAATTCGATTAATTAAATTAACATGCGAGTATGTATCACGTTTGGATAACCACGACTTCACCCATTTCCGTCTTTTTCTTTTAATTTTTCCCATACTTTCAACTGCAAGTACGATAGCCGATAGCGGTTGCAATCACACACATTTCTTCGACGTTCATTTTTCGCAGCCCAACTGACGAACCTCCACGTTTACCTGAGTAGTGTGTGGCCGCAATTCGTTTCGCACTTGCTCGCGGACTTATCTGGACGCACTTGCATGCGAACTTGCCTGCATGTGTATTGGCCACTATAGATTGGGGACCAAGAACCCCTACTTTGCCTCTTACTTACCATAGAACAGACCAAAGATTTAAGAGCATCAATGCATTCGAGATGCTTTGGAAGCAGATTCTCTATATGATTATTAAAAGTTAATTTAGAGTCGAGTACCAATCCCAAATCACGGGCCTCCTCAATACGTTCTAACGTGTATTGGTTTATAGAATAATCCAAGGAGTAAACGATTCAGCATGCATTCTGGCAAAAGTCATCAGAGATTACTTTTTATTATTGATGTGTAAACAACATCTTACGCGGCGGTTGAGGGTAAGTCTCGGCAATTGGTACGGAAATGTGCAAGCGGCTGTGGCATCATAACCATGTGCAGTGATTTTACGAGGGCTGCTTAAATATTTGTGCATGTCTACATAGGATATGTTTACACATCAGTGTCTCGAGTACTAGCAGATTCGATAATTTTTTTAAGTAGTTGCTTATTATTAGCACACCAGTCCTGAAGAGAACTGACAGCACTCTGCAACCTCACACAATCATATATATGGAACATATATTTTCAAATCATCAGCAAATATTTGATATTATATGTACATTTATTACTTCAGACATAGATTTCATTATTAGATATTAAAAATAGAAATTAGAACCCTGAGGTGCTCCTGAGGTTGCCAAAAATGATGGCGGCCCAATACCATTTTACTGAACATACTGCAGGGTCTGGCTAGTCAGAGATGGCTTGAAAAGTAAGAGAAAATGATAGGAACTTTCGAAAAGTCTGTAAAACCATATCAACTTGACTCCTGCTGTCAACTATATTTATTAAGAACTGAGATATATTTAATTCAGTTTAAAAAGTGCTTGGAATATAAGACGACGCGAGAAAACAGCCTCTAATCTAATGACAGGTCTGATGGTGGCTTTATCAGTACACGGTTAAACTAGGGTAGCTGGTAGTTAATTCCTAAATGACAATTAAAATTCTAAATATCTGTGCTTCCAGAATTTCAGATATGACTAACTGATGTGTGGTCAGTGCAATGATAACCAAAGCTCAAAGTGACATCCCATAGGGTAGCTGACAGTTATACCAGAGTATAACAAGTTGGTTTGTTATACTCTGGTTATACTAAAACTGGCACTACTGGCAGTTATAGTATTTTACATCAAATGGAACAAATTAATGCAAAAAAAATGTGAATGAAGCACTTTTGATGCCAAAAACTGAAAAAGAAATTTCAGAAATGAGGCTGTTTAGTGCTACATAAAAACTCTCCCAAATTTGACCTTCTGAGGACAATCGCCAGGTCCAGGTGCATGTTTCATAAAGTAGAATAACAACTTGTGAAACTCACTAAACAAGAAAAAGCGCGCTGCACGCGCTTGCCTTTTCACTGACCACAGATAACCCAAACCAACCAACACTAAACCAACCCTAACTAATCCAAACTAACCCAGACTCACCAAAACTAACCCAGACTAACCAAAACTAACCCAGACTAACCAAAACTAACCCAGACTAACCAAAACTAACCCAGACTAAGCAAAATTAACCCTGTTTAAACGGGGTTAAAAGACAAGCGCGCTACGCGCGCTGGTCTTTTCACTATCCCAAAATAATCGAAACTAACTTTAATTAACCAAATAAGCGCCTTGCGTCAAGCGCGTTATGCGCTTGCCAAACTCCAGCTAACAGAAAACCAAAATTAAGCCAACAAAATCTGAATTATGTAAGAAACAAGCTGCCCCTTGTCTCTTAACAAACCCAAGCTACCCTTAATTAACCAGAGTTAATCTGAGTGATGCTTGCATGCTTCAGGCTAACCAAACAAGCTCCCATTTGTCTCTTAACTAACACAAACTAACTGAAACTAACTTAAGCTACCCTTAATTAGTCAGAGTTAGCCTGAGTTACACAAGAAACAAGTGCGCTCCGCGCGCTTGTTACTTCTATGCCCCACGCTCACCAAACAAGCTCCCATTGTCTTAACTAACATAAACTAACTGGAACCAACCCAAACTAACTGACACTAATCTTATTTTAAATTTGTATCTATTGACAGTGACCCCCTCCTAGCGTACCTAACATCTGATTCTAGTAAACCATATATTCGAATTATTGTTATTATTTTACTAAGCAAATCCAAGAATAATTATTTATAAGAAGTTTTTGCCCCAAAGTACTTTTGAATAATCATCTGTTAAGTACGGGCTGAATGTATTTAACACCAGGCAATTATATTTTAGAACCAAATAGAAATTACACTTGGCAACCCTTAGCAGTACTACAGCTCAGCCGTGCTCAGCCAAATTATAATTTAAGAAATAATGTTCACATTTCCTTCATAAATATTATATTATCATATCAGTGCAAAAAACAGTTTTACTTGCAATTTTTAAGGGAACACGCTTTATATTGCCTTATTACTAACGTTCGGCAACCATACCTTAGGACAAAGTGTACTGGAATTGTGTTTATTAGCAAAAAGTGCACCTTAAATTTTAATCTTTATTTTGAATTTATTTTGCGAAAATGTGCTTGATCCGCAATTTTTTTTTGCGGTAAATAATGTGTCCCATTTGATGTAATCTTTCCATACAACCCAAAAAAGCTTCAAAATCGACAGTGCTTATATGACATCAGAATCCCTTAGGCCCAGTGTTGCCGCTGGCATGAAATGAAATTATGTGATGGCTTAGCCAAAATTATCAGATTTTGATGTAAATTATGTTAAAACCTGAAGATGGCGGGACCAGCAAAATATATCTTCTGATTCGCCATGAGGTTCGTTTTTTTGAAACCATCCGCCGAGTCCTCCCGCCTAACGAGTCCTGGGCTTGCGCGCGCATCACAATGTTTACATCTATTTTTTTCACTTCACGCAAAAAAAAACAGGTCTTGCCGCTGGATTCGAACCCGGGCCGCCGTGTCACAAACGCAGCATCTAACCACTGCGCCACGAGACCCGCTGGAATCATTTCCTTGGACCATAAAGACATCTTTTTGTCAGAAATGTATTTATGATGCGCGCGCAAGCCCAATACTCGTCAAGCCGGAGGCCTTGGGCGGATACTTAAAAAAAAAAGGTTTGCGATTCGCCGTTTATTAAAAATTTTTAATTTTATCCCCACTTACGCCATGAACAAATAGATGGCGCCGAAAACAAGGCGATCTTACAGTGGCTTAAAAGGCACTGTAGCCCAACGAATTCCCCCGACGTCGTTGCTGCAGCCTGTAGCAATACCTCCTAAGTTATTGACGGTAGCCGATCTTAAAGTCACTGAATAGGTAAAGGTTAATCTTTTTAGCTGCGTATCGACCAAAAAAACCATTGCGAGCAAACGTTTGCAACTGTTTGCAGTTCTATTATTGACAATCGTCTCCACCAGCCAATTATTCGCAAACAACTGTACCCAAAAAAACAAAGCGCACACACAAACAACAAATCCTTTTGATGTACCGATACCGCTCGAAACACGACCAAATGATTGCAAACGTTTGCTAATACGCGTGATAAACGTCTCCACCAAACAAACATTGAGGTTGCAAACAATCGCAAACGTTTTGCGCGCCTGGTGGATACGTACCTTTAGATGTCTCCTACTCGAATCGGTGGTTACAGTGGCTCTATCTTGTATAGAACTGCTGTATCGGTGGTTTTCTACTGCCTCCCTCTATTTTCAAGTAATAAAAGCTAGGCATACAGTTAGTGAATATTTATACTAGATGGGGGCCTTTTAAATACTTTAAATCTTACACAGTCTTTTTTTATAAAGCCACTGTATTTAATATCAAATTATATTTTTGGCATAATAAAATGTCTGTTAAAATTATGTTAAAATTGATAATTATGCCATCGTCAAATTTTGTATCAGACTGCTGGCAAAATTATGTTAAAATCTGATAATTATGTGACGATCGGCAACACTGCTTAGGCCTCTTTCAGACGATACGGATTTTAGCCGGTCCGGTTGGATTGGTTTTAACGTGAGTGGTGCATTAAAACCTTGTGACAATTAGTTTAATGCACTATTGGACTACAATAAACCGGACCGGCTAAAATCCGTATCGTCTGAAAGAGGCGTTAGGCGTGCAGTTCAAAATATGGTGGGAAATGAAGACCCTGTCCTTGTATTCCTTGTCTCATAAAAATCTGTTTGAGATTTCTCGACGAACATTTTCAAATACAGTTATGGCAATATTTTGACAAACGTTTGTTAAATTCAGAATAGAGCAGGTTCCACTGGTGGATGTACTCGGGTTCCACCCCAAACAGCTTTTGTTGTTGACAATGACAAAAACATTCTCTTACATTGAAAGAATTTGGCGAAAGTGCTACTGCTATCAAGCTAACATATTTTTGTTGAGTTTTCAGTTTTGTAAACAGTGTTTTGCAGATGACTAATCCTCGCCCATTAGAAGAACACAGATGCAATTTGTATTTAGGCGCAACGCGTAAATTTCACAAGACTGGACCTTTCCAGATCGCTGTATCTGTAGAAAATATCTTAAATAACTTGTAGCTAAATTTGGAGTAGCCGGTAGCATGAATAACAAAAAGCTACCAGGTCATCCACAGATCCCGCAAGAAAAACATATTCATATTATTGGCAATAGTAGTCAATCCCCAACAATCTATGTTGTCGCAAAGGCCTGTGAAGTGTGTCCTTCTACTACGTGGAGAGTTTTGAAAACCAATACATTTCACCCTTGCAGGTTCCAAATGGTACATCAGTTATCCGAAGATGACCCTTCAGACAGAAGAGTAGATTTTTGTGAAATAATGATATCTAGAATTGCAAAACATCCTACCGATCTGCACAACATTTATTTCAGCGAAGAATGTACATTTTTAAAATTCCATAGACATAATTGTCCGTATTGGAGTGACACAAACTTGCATATTTTTCGGGAGATCCAAACCACATCGTAATACCCCCTATTCATCGATCAAAACTTAACAGGAGAATGTATCACCAAAATCATTGAGGATAATCCAAATGAGTTCGGGTTTGATATGGAAACTATATTTCAACAGGATGGAGGTCCTCCGTATTACTCTAGAAATGTGCGTAACTATTTAGATGTTGATTTCCATGATCTTATGGTCCTTGGATTAGACATAGGCACGGCCGGCTCGGTTACGCGATTTGAGTCCGTTGGACTTCTCTTTACGGGAATATTTTAAACAAAAGGTATTTGAGATGGAAGCTGCTTTTATTCTAGTTTTGCGTCAACAGATAACAAACGTTGGCCTACATCACTGATGTATTTGAAAATGCTCGTCGAGAAATCTCAGATAGATTTTTTTTTGTATCAAGAAGTACAGAGCCTTCAATTACAGTATCCTTTGAAGTAAATGCGTAAGATTTTTGAAGTGAAACTAGTAAAATTTGAAGGTCGCGATGCACGGCGGGCGATACACGATGAGCGATACATGACCAGCGACACGACCTGGCGGAATGAAATCGTCATTGTGATATCTTTGTTAGTTTACAAGAAAAATATGGGATTTGCTCTATTACCTTGTCAAGACATAAGCGAAACTTTTCTAAAGAATATATTTTTTTTCATTTAGGCCTTCCCTTTTTGTTAATTGAGTGGTATATTTAAAAATACTACTTTTTAACCAAATCCGTTGCGATGTGTATAAGCCCAGGGCGTTTAAGTTTAAGAAGTTTCACTTCAGATATGCGCACATAGTACACGCGCTTTTTTCATTTAGGCCTTCTCGTTTTGTTAATTGAGTAGTATATTTAAAAAAAACTACTTTTTAACCAAAGCCGTTGCGATATGTATAAGGCTAGGGCGTTTAAGTTTAAGAAGTTTTACTTCAGATACGCGCACATGGTGCACACGCTTTTTTTTCATTTAGGCCGTCCCTTTCTGTTAATTGAGTGATATATTTAAATAAATTACATTTTGACAAAATCCTTTGCGATATATATAAGGCTAGGGCGTTTAAGTTTAAGAAGTTTCACTTTAGATATGCACATGTAGTGCACAGGCTTTTTGTCATTTAGGCCTTCTCTTTTTGTTAATTGAGTGGTATATTTAAAAAAAAATCTTTTTAGCCAAATCCATTGCGATATGCATAAGGCTAGGGCGTTTTAAGTTTAAGAAGTTTCACTTCAGATATGCGCACATAGTGCACACGCTTTTTTACATTTGGTCCTTCCCTTTTTGTTAATTGAGTTGTATATTTAAAAAAACTACTTTTTAACCAAATCCATTGCGATATGTATAAGGTTAGGGCGTTTAATTTTAAGAAGTTTCATTTCAGATATGCGCACATAGTGCACACGCTTTTTTTTTTCATTTTGGCCCTCCCTTTTTGTTAATTGGTTTTCAAAACTCTCCACGTAGTAGAAGGGCACACTTAATAATATGAATATGTTTTTCTTGCGGGATATGTGGATGACCTGGTAGCTTTTTGTTATTCACGCTACCGACTACTCCAAATTTAGCTACAAGTTCTTTAAGATATTTTCTACAGATAGGGCGATCTGGAAAGGTCCAGCCGTGATTCTTCCAGTCTTATGAAATTTACGCGTTGCGCCATAAATACAAATTGCATCTGTGTTCTTCTAATGGGCGAGGATTGGTCATCTGGAAAACACTGTTTACAAAACTGAAAACTCAACAAAAATATGTTAGCTTGATAGCAGTAGCACATTCGCCAAATTCTTTCAATGTAAGAGAATGTTTTTGTCGTTGTCAACAACAAAAGCTGTTTGGAGTGGAACCCGAGTACATCCACCAGTGGAACCTGCCCCATTCTGAATTTAACAAACGTTTGTCAAAATATTGACATCACTGTATTTGAAAATGTTCGTCGAGAAATCTCAAACAGATTTTTATGTGACAAAAAATACAAGGACAGGGTCTTCATTTCCCACCATATTTTGAACTGCACGCCTAACGGCTCTTTCAGACGATACGGATTTTAGCCGGTCCGGTTTATTGCAGACCAATAGTGCATTAAACTAATTGTCACAAGGTTTTAATGCACCACTCACGTTAAAACCAATACAACCGGACCGGCTAAAATCCGTATCGTCTGATAGAGGCCTAAGGGATTCTGATGTCATTGACTGGTATATTAAAAAAAACTACTTTTTAACCAAATCCATTGCGATATGTATAAGGCTAGGGCGTTGAAGTTTAAGAAGTTTCACTTCACATATGCGCGCATAGTGCACACGCTTTTTTCATTTAGGCCTTCCTTTTTTGTTAATTGAGTGATATATTTAAAAAAAAAACTACTTTTTAACCATATCCGTTGCGATATGTATTAAGCTAGGGCGTTTAAGTTTAAGAAGTTTTACTTCAGATATGCACACATGGTCCACACGCTTTTTTTCATTTAGGTCGTTCCTTTTTGTTAATTGAGTGGTATATTTAAAAAGACTACTTTTTAACCAAATCCGTTGCGATATGTATAAAGCTAGGGCATTTAAGTTTAAGAAGTTTCACTTCAGATATGCGCACATAGTGCACACGCTTTTTGTTTCAGTTAGGCCTTCCCTTTTTGTTAATTGTGTGGTATATTTCAAAAAAACTGCTTTTTAACCAAATCCGTTGCGATATGTATAAGGCTAGGGCGTTTAAGTTTAAGCAGTTTTACTTCAGATATACGCACATGGTGCACACGCTTTTTTTCATTATGGCCTCAGCTTTTTGTTAATTGAGTGGTATATTTCAAAAAACTACTTTTTAACCAAATCCATTGCGATATGTATAAGGCTAGGGCGCTTAAATTTAAGAAGTTTCAGTTCAGATATGCACACATGGTGCACACGCTTTTTGTTTCATTTAGGCCTTCCCTTTTTGTTAATTGAGTGATATATTTTAAAAAACTGCTTTTCAACCAAATCCGTTGCGATATGTATAAGGCTATGGCGTTTAAGTTTAAGCAGTTTTACTTCAGATATGCGCACATGGTGCACACGCCTTTTTTCATTTAGGCCTTAGCTTTTTGTTAATTGAGTGGTATATTTAAAAAAACTACTTTTTAGCCATATCCGTTGCTATTTGTATAAGGCTAGGGCGTTTAAGTTTAAGAAGTTTTACTTCAGATATGCGCACATGGTGCATACGCTTTTTGTTTCATTTAGGCCTTAGCTTTTTGTTAATTGAGTGGTATACTTAAAAAAACTACTTTTTAACCAAATCCATGGCGATATGTAGGGCGCTTAAGTTTAAGAAGTTTCACTTCAGATATGTGCACATAGCGCACAAGGTTTTTTTTTCATTTATGCCTTCTCTTTTTGTTACTTGAGTGGTATATTTAAAAAAAAACTACTTTGTAACCAAATCCATTGGGATATGTATAAGGATAGGGCGTTTAAATTTAAGAAGTTTCAGTTCAGATATGCACACATGGTCCACACGCTTTTTGTTTCATTTAGGCATTCCCTTTTTGTTAATTGAGTGGTATATTTAAAAAAACTGCTTTTTAACCAAATCTGTTGCGATATGTATAAGGCTACGGCGTTTAAGTTTAAGCAGTTTTACTTCAGATATGCGCACATGGTGCACACGCCTTTTTTTCATTTAGGCCATAGCTTTTTGTTAATTGAGTGGTATATTTAAAAAAAACTACTTTTTAACCATATCCGTTGCGATATGTATAAGGCTAGGGCGTTTAAGTTTAAGAAGTTTTACTTCAGATATGCGCACATGGTGCACACGCTTTTTGTTTCATTTGGGCCTTCCCTTTTTGTTAATTGAGTGGTATATTTAAAAAAAAACTGCTTTTTAACCAAATCTGTTGCGATATGTATAAGGCTAGGGCGTTTAAGTTTAAGAAGTTTTACTTCAGATATGCTCACATGGTGAACACGCTTTTTTTTCATTTAGGCCTTAGCTTTTTATTAATTGAGTGGTATACTTAAAACAACCAATTTTTAACCAAATCCATTGCGATATGTAGGGCGTTTAAGTTTAAGAAGTTTCACTTCAGATATGCGCACATAGTGCACAAGGTTTTTTTTTCATTTAGGCCTTCTCTTTTTGTTAATTCAGTGGTATATTTAAAAAAAACTACTTTTTAACCAAATCCGTTGCGATATGCATAAAGCTAGGGTGTTTAGGTGTTAGAAGTTCCACTTCAGATATGCACACATAGGGCACACGCTTTTTTTCGTTTACTTAATAACAGTAAAAATGCCGCCATTCTGTATTGAGTGAAGATACTAACTTAACATTTTGGGATTATAAAGTAGCCTCCTAGAGCTTCAAAATGATGGTGCGCAAGTCGCCCTTTCCCATTTAAAGTTATCTTTAAAAAGGGCGCTAAGCGGCGATCTTGTATATTTTATTTCTCAATTTGCTACTAAAACGTAGCATTTTGGTAACCATTACTTGATCCCAAGTTTCAATTTCCTAATTTGAGTCATTCAAAAAATAATGCGGGAGGGGGACATTAAAGAAAAGCACTGTATAAGGTATAGTACATATTCTTATTTTTTGGTGTTTAATATTCCCGGTGACAATAGTGATCAGTGGCGTCGCCAAGGGGGGGCATGACCAAGGGCACGTGCCACGCGGGCCCCCTAAAATGTAGAGTGCCCACCCAAAAACAACAAAAGCATTTATAAATTACTTTTCTTTATAAAACCACGTTGCATACAGCTACAAACAAAATTTGTTTTTGTCTATCAACATCTATGCTGAACTTTTATTCATACTTTCAAGCTGCCGTCTGTTCTGCGTTATTATTTATTTTATAATTATTAATAATTTCATATATTTATTAAGAAATATTAAAAATTTAGTAGGGAACTATTAAAATATTTTATATATTTTTATTTAAAAACGAAACAACTAGGTATATACTTAATACAAGTACATACATAATTAGAATTTGTAATTGAATCCTTTATAAAGGGTTAAGAAAATTACCAGAACGGTCGATTATTTCGAAATATACAGGGGTTATCAAGAAATTGTCTTATATGAACGTTGTAGGACTTTTAAACATCTATATACCTGTAATAAATTTGAATATACAGGGTCGCCCATAAAGTTGAGGAAAATGTTAGTTATAATATATATTTTTAAATGGAACGCCGTATATTATTACGTATTTTAATTGTGTAGTCAATTTTGAACTTTTTTTATTAACCATACGTTGTGCCAAAATTCATTATTTTCCTAGATATCGGCGTTTTCAAATAATAACTGATATGACGATAAACAGTGATCATATCGGGAGGTACCTATGTAACATTTATAACAATTTGCACCCAGACAAACACATAAAAAATGCAATTTTTCAAACTATTGAGCATTACTGGGAGAGTAAAAAACCGACCAAGATCGGGAAGACGTAGGACTGCTACCTCCGAGGAGAAAAATTAGACAGCCTGCTTTCGATAGAAAGATTGAAGAGAACCGGCATATTTCAAACAATATTTTTTTTTTCGAATTAGGCGACCTTTACCCTACACTGAATGATAAACAAAATTATCGTTACTGGACGCGAAATAACACAAACTGGTATGAAGAACTGTATATACAGTTCCCATGGAAAGTTAATGTCTGGGCTGGATTGTTTGCGGGACATGTAATTAGACCCTTTTTTATCGAGGGAACTTTGACCGGTGAACGATATATCCAGCTTCTTCGGCAAGAAATAGTTCCATCTATAAACAATTTAACTCCCGATATTAACTTAACCTGGTATCAACAAGATGGAGCTTCTCCGCATTTAACTCGTGAAGTTAGAGCATTTTTGGATCTCACGTTCCCAAATCGATGGAAAGGCAGAAGAGGGTCTATCGAATTGCGCGCCTCCCCCCATCTTTTACCATTAAATTTCTTTTATTGGGGCCATCTGAAAAACAATGTTTATCGAAACAAGTCCAATAATTTAGAAGAACTAAAAATTAAAAGTTTAAATGAATGCGAGAAAATAACAATGGAAATTATTTTAAATACCCGAAGATATTTTTGCGATAATTTATATCATTGTCAGTTACTAAATGGGGTCAATTTCAACATTTATTAAAAAATAGAGCCGTTTTTCCACGATTTGTTATACCGTTCTTTTTTTAAAGGTCAAGTTGTTTCTTGAATTCTTGTAATGTATGTTGTTTTGTAACTGATCAAAATGTCATGATATCTAGGAAACTAATGAATTTAGGCATAAAGCATGGTTAATAAAAATTTTTCAAAATTTGTCCAGTCTAACCCAAACTAATCCAATCAAAATGACTAATAATATATGGAGTGTTACATTTAAAAAAGATAACTATCTTTCTCCACAACTTTGTGGACGACCCTGCATATTCCAATTTATAAGACATTTTTTGATAACCCCGGCATATTTCGAAATAATGGACCGTTCTGGTAATTTCTCCTAACCCTAGGTATTCAAGGGAAAAGTGGTTTGATTTAATGTAAATAACATTCACCATCATGTTTATGCTCTTTATTCGTTTTAGAACCCACACCCTTTTTGTTTTTTAACGATTTTAACGACTTTTGGGTGAA
The DNA here is from genome assembly GCA_016904865.1 of Pissodes strobi. NCBI lineage: Eukaryota > Metazoa > Arthropoda > Insecta > Coleoptera > Curculionidae > Pissodes > Pissodes strobi. The sequence continues at coordinate 4,256 of MU190249.1, read as the reverse complement.
CATTGGGCGTGGCACAGCGAAAATTTTCCGCTTTCGGCAGATTGGCATCCCGCGGTCCCTCTCGCGCCCAATACAACAACAAAAAACAACAAAAAGGTGTCCACCTGAAATAAGTGCGCACCCGGAAAAATATGCTCACGACGCCACTGATAGTGATCAAAGTGATATAGATGCTCCTTCAATATCTAAGGACAGAAAATTACCTGATGAACAAAAATATAAAGAAGATTGAGAAAAGGATATTGTAAACTAGAAATCGTATTCACTAAAAAAGAACACTCAGTCTAAAGTTTGAACTTGATGCTTGATCTTGAAACATAATTATTGTGATTATTATCTAAACATGTTTTAAAAACAATCAGTAAACGTTCAACAAATTTTAGTATAAAAGATCGAGCGGACCGAGTAAACGACAACTTGGTTCGGTTCGTAGATCCTTTAGGGAGCGTTCTGGCAACAAGTTCACCCCACTGTTCATCTAGAGTCTAGAGTTATTTTGTACCTTTACGGGAAAGGCTCTTGGGTGTTCAACCTGAGTTATTTTGTTTTTGTACCTAATGGGAAAGAATCTCGGAATGGGGGGTTAAACTCTCTTTCGCATTTTGTTCCTTTACGGAGAATGCACAAATAAACTTCTCTTAGAACACGTCAGTTAAAAGAATAATACAAAATAACTTAATTACAGGCAGCTCTATAAAGTAACCTAAGCAACTCTCCTAGCATCAACATAATTTAAAAGTATTTCAAGGAAGCCTCAATTTGTCTCATGAAACCGAACGGGGCGCGTCTTTGACAATATGAAGAAGTTACCAAGATGTTTAAACAGGTTCACTATTCGGTTGGCAATAAGATATTTTAAAATTTTTGTTTACAAACATATTTTCCATTATTATTTTGTGTAATTTTAAAAAAATATGCAAATAAATAAGTTTCTATTATCTAATTAGATATTTTTATGGTTTCCATCGTTTCTCCATATTCCATTTATAAAGCAAAATATATTGCAGTCAAATTTTGAAAAAATATCTTTTAAATAAAAACAAGCTCAAATTAATAAAATATTGAGATTTTCTCACGATTTTTTGTCATATGCTTTGTGTCACTTGGCAACACTGGCACTAGTGACGATCGGTTAAAATTTAAACGAGTGAGATTTTTCAATCGACCGAAATCCAAAATGGAAAAGAATTTAAAATCAGCACTGGTTTTGAAAATATATCAATTTTCAAAGAGAAAGGCAATTTTAAGTAGAGACAGACAGGAGAACATTAGGTTGAAAATAAAGACAGTCCCTAGTCGGGGGTAAGATAGACGATGAGTTAAATTCTAACACTATATAAATAAATGAGACTAAAAAAATATCAGGCAAACCATTTGACTATTATTTTTAGCCAGACGTTATGTTGTTTCTTTATACAATTAAATTGTTTATATTAAAATTGCATCGACAACGTTGACATTTCCAAAACTAAGAGCATTTTTTTTGAGACATGGAAAGTGATCTCAAAATGTAACATTTTCTTGACTATTAAACAATATTTGATTAGCCAGTGTAAGGCTTACGATATAGATACACTCTTCTAAAAAATGTACTGTAGGTACTCTTTAATTTGGCGCACAAAACATTAGGTAACTACCTTTATTGATTTGGTAATAATTATTATTTTTCAGGCCTTAATTATCTCATTATTTTGCGGATGAAAGATCACACAAATACCGAAAATAAGAATTGGATAATACATTCAACAAGCCTCATTGAAATCCCTATTTGAGAAATTTATACTCTCTTCAGAGAATTGTTAAAATTCTACAATTTCTCTAATAATATTTTACCTAAGCCTATATTGTTCTTTTAAACAATGTCAATAAACCCATTTCATCCTGCATTTCATCATTAATTGCAACTGAACGGTCTCGCGTTTTTAAACATATATGCAACGTTTATTAACTATTTCATCAGATTTTAGCATCTGCATGTAGGTTAGACAGTATTAAAAGATTAACTTTCTTATTACTTTATATATAATACACTCTCTTACTTTCTTTAATATTTAATACAAAAGGCATAATTATTATACTTACAAATAGAAACTTCGACATATTTGATCACAGTTCACGAGCTAATAGCTATGTTATTATGTTTTTCTAATTTGAAAAACGGGGTCCTTATATACTTTAATTCTACATGTATTTTGTAAATAATCGTCCGTTATCTATTTTTTGACATAACAGCACGGGTCAATGCTTAGAGTCGCCTGATAATGATTCTAGTTGAAAAAATTAAGTGTCAAACCATTAGTGGGACCCAGATGAACTGATTTTCAATATATTATTTAATTTTATAGAGTATGCGTCATTAGTGTATGGTTGTCCCAGATTATCTGTTTTTTTTTTAATTACGTACAGCGTGAATAAACATATATTTGTATATATGTATACAGTGTCATTCAACAAGGAGAACATTTGTGGGTTTCCTCATATTTTAAAAATATATATGAAATAGCCATCGTGTGTATTTTCTTCCGTAGAACCTGAAGGAACACTTAAAAAAATGATTTGAATTGAAACAAAATAGATATAAGACATAAAATTAACATTTTCTTAATAGGGCACCTTATTTATTGGTTCGTTTTAGAGGGCGTCTCATTTTTTTCGATGCGTTTAAACAAAAAGGATTTCGTATTCATGTTTAGAAACCGGAGAATTGATGGTAATTCATTTGTTCCGGAGGAACAATCACGCAAGTGCAAATTGATGATTTTTTTCAGATATCCCAAATTAAGAAAATTATAATAATGAAACACCCTGAGGAATAATCTGGAAATAATCAATGGCGACTTCGAGAGCGCAAAGTTATTCTAGTTTTAGATGCTACTACGTATTTTATTAATTTTGAAACAATTGAGGATTATAGGCCTTAAAAAGACCAAAAGGTTCCATTTGCGTCATTATTTCGTTAGGAACTACGCCGCGCCGGCGGCCGGGCGGCAGTAGTAAGTAGTTAGTTGTGACAGGATTAATAATAATTAATATTCAAATTATTAGAAGAATACTTTATTTTTATCGTCAACTTTAATAAATGACAGAAAAAAATTATTTTAATGAGAATTAAAATAACAATATTACAAAAGCAGAAAAATCAAAACAAGCTGCTGAAAAAGTGAATAATGTTACATATTAACAAAGTTTGAATATACCATTTTTATTTTTGAATTATAGGCCGGTTTTCTGACGAATTAAAAGCCATTTCATTACAGAACGATTTTAAATCTATAAAGTCCCCATAACTCATTTCTTTGACGACAAAAGGATTTCCAGTTTTTTTTTTTTTGAATTCCTTATTATGGTCACTAATTGGTCAAAGACGTATATGGGACCTGATTTTTTGGCTCGCTTCATAGATTTCTCGTTTATGCTATATATGGATGGTGTCACCCTCATTCTGTGGATACCCATGTATGAAGAATTTGTGAGTAATAGAGCTTATTTGTAACGTTTCCACTGCGTATAAAT
>JAEQML010051663.1:0-44916 GCA_016904865.1 Pissodes strobi | reverse complement strand
TTTAGATATAACCTTAGAGAAGAGTTTGACCAGCAATACCTGAATTACATGAAACTCATAGATTATATTAATGCTAATAAAGACCTTTACAAAGCGGAAATTTCTTTTGGCACCCCCAATGGCTATTTTGAGGAAATTTTAAAGAGATATGACCAATATCCTTTGTTGAAAGGAGACTTTTTTGTTTATTCGGACATATTTTCTGAGGGCAGGCCGGCGTATTGGTCTGGATACTTCACGACCCGACCATTCCTTAAAATTTTAGATAGGGAACTGGAGCATAGTTTAAGATCAGCGGAAATTCTGTATACCGTAGCCTTAAATAATGCCAAACAGCAAAAGTTGTCCGCCTATTCGAAAATCTTGGAGAAATGCTTTGAAAAGCTTATCAGAGCGCGAAGAAATCTGGGACTGTTCCAACATCATGATGCCATTACCGGCACTAGTAAGTCTTTTGTAATGAAAGACTATGGAATTAAACTATTCGAGTCTCTTAGAGACACCGTAAACGTACAGCAAATCTCGCTTCAGGCTCTGTTGTTTCCGAAACTTCATATATCCAAAGGCCAAAATCTGATTTTGAGCGATATTGAGCGGGAATCCTACGACAAGCTACCCAACAAAAGCAACATACAGATCGGATCAAATCAGAAGAGGAAAATCGTGCTATTTAATTCGCTGTCCTATCCTCAAGAACACGTGATTTCCCTTACTGTCAACACAACAAACGTTATGGTTACGGACGCTAAAGGTACAGAAATTGAGTACCAAATCAATCCGATATTGGAATCGAGTCTTGGAAAATATTGGATCCAACCTACAGAATTTGAGCTTGTTTTCATCGCGAAATTGGATGAGCTGAGCGTGACTAGCTACTTTATTGTCCACTCTGAAAATAGTAAAGCGAATTTAGCTACGTTGTACTGCAAGAATTGCATGAAGAAAAGCCAAATTCTGTCAGACGGCAGTAAATTGGAAGCGCCTTTCGTGATCAAGGACATTCCTGCCAGCGACATTCAACTCGAAAATCACAAAATGAAAATTTTGTTCAGCGGTACTACCGGATTTATGAAGTCGGTTATACGGAAACACAAGCCGAAAATAATGCAGTGCAAGATCCAATTTGCTGCTTACAGAAGCGCGCAGTTCCATTCGGGCGCATATTTGTTTATGCCCGACCCTAATGAGAGAGACTACGAAAAGGACGTTTTAGCCCAGTATAAGGAGCAAATGTCTGTAATAATTACGACTGGATCCGTATCCACCGAACTTCTCACCATTTATGGACCATTCTTAGTGCATAAGGTCACCATTTACTTGGATGAAAACACGGCCCTTTCCAACGCCATTAGCATAGAGAATATCGTTGATTTCGAAAACCCTCCCAAAAACAGAGAAACCGAGCTCTTCATGAGGATAATATCGGACGTTCAAAACGGAGAACCTCCCGAATTTTATTCGGATCTTAACGGCTTTAGCATGCAAAAACGAGTTAAAATCGAACGCGTAGGCATCGAAGGCAACTATTTTCCTATAACGTCGATGGCGTACATCCAGGACGAAAACATTAGGCTAAGCTTATTGACGAATCACGCTCAAGGCGCTTCGGCTTGGCAGCCAGGCTTTTTGGAAGTTATGTTGGATCGAAGGACGTTGTACGATGATTCTAGGGGGATGGGCGAAGGTTTGGTTGATAACCGAAGAACTACCAGCAAGTACTGGTTGCTCATCGAAGACGTTTCGAAGGTGTCTGCGGAGAATCTGATGCCGCAGAAACGGTTTGACGAAGGTGATACTTATGAAAAGGGTGAGTGTTTTATTGTCCCTTATAATCATAAATTTATTCATGTCAATATTACATAGTAATTTACACATGTCAGTCAACAATGAAAATAGTGATAATAAAAGATATTCCAAAACATTACGCGCCTGGCCCCACATTTTCAACACAGTATTATTATTTCGAAAAAAGGGGATTTTTTTTTAATTATATTTTTTATCATCCTGTATATGGTTTTGAAAATTTTATTTTCATGAGGATAATATGCAAATGGGTCCCTTTAACTGTTTCCGTAATAAAAATGAAAAACATTTTTCGAAAATTTGAAATTTTGACGTGAATACTCTAGGAAGGGGATTTTGGGTGCTCGATTTATGCATCTAAAAAATTCTACCATTTTTTTGTATCGAAATATTTCGAAAAAATTTGGATTTATTTAAAAATTATTTTTTTTGCTACCCTGTATATTATTTTAAAAATTTTATTTGTACGTTGGGAACATCTAAACGGGATACTGTACCCGTTTGACGTGAATACTTTAGAAAGGGGTTTTTGGGTGCGGGGAGTTTGATTTTTGCATCTAAAAAATTTATACGATTTTTCTGTACGGAAACATTACGAAAAAAACAGTAATCTTTGTAAAAAATAATTTTTTTTTAACACCCAGTATATGATTTTTAAAATTTTAATAATCACCCGCGATTTTTATATGCTTGGTGCGAAATAGCGCATCAAGCTTCTGGGAGGCTGATTTTGCGATGTTAGCAACGTGGTCATGCCAGGACAAATTGCTTTTAACCGAGACAGCCAGCAGTCCGATTGACGAGGATGAATGACTCGTCGATCCTGCCATAACGATGTCAGGGTCCGCCGTATTGGCCCTCTTGGTAAATGTGGCTGCTTGGGTCTTTGGTGCATTGAACTGGCCCAAATTTCTGTCGCTTTCTCCAGGTCTTGATTAATTGTTGTAATCTGCTCCTGTTTGCGGTGATAAGTCTCAGTCGCTGGTAAAGGTTTTTCTGATCTAAATTGGGAGACAAGGGTACTGTCATCAGCAAAACTGTTAACAGGATTATTCGTTTCGGTCAGCAGGTCATTAATATAGATGAGGAACAGAGTTGGTGAAAGTATTGCGCTCTGAGGCACGCCTACGGGAATGGTGAATGTGTCTGAGATGTGTCCATCAACTGCAACGTGCATGGTCGATTCAGACGATGGCAATACCTCTATTGCGTCTAGCTCCTCGCAGGCAACCTCGGATGAGGCCATATTCGAGAAAACTCGGAAAATCTATCGCCGAATGCTAAATTACATTGAAAAATGCAAAGTATGTAGCTTCTTAATTGAACCGCTTCGCTCTACAACGAACAAAGAGCCTAAAACTCTTATCCCAGAATTAAATAAGGCCTTAGACCACCTTAGAGCCGATCATGGACTTGCAGCCTCACGCAAAAAAGAACCTGCACAATCTAAGATAGATACCGGCAGAAAGAAGCCAAGGTATGTGAAAAAACCCACAAGCCAAGAGATAATGGTCGCTAACGCCGGGGCCATGACCTCTACAGAGGTCATGGAACAAGAAACGGCCCTAACTATGCCAAATACGACTGAAACTACCCAGAAATCACAGAATAATGCTAAGGAGCAGCTTACCTCTTCTGTGCTCCCGATACCACCGCCGGAAAACACACCCTTCAAAGTGCCCCTAAAGACGTTGCCTTTTAAAACTCATATTAAAACTGTGAAATTAGACGCTGTAGGACAGATTATAACAGTCCCGACGAACAATCGTTTCGAGCCCCTATCCGACATGGACGACGACGCAACTAGCGAGGCATCGTCCCATAAGCCTGTCACTACAAACTCACTCCGTAAAGTTACAGGGAAGAGAACTTCCAAAAGAAAGGCTCACGTTAAGTGGCCGCCACAAAAGCAGATTAAAACTAAGCCCCCTCCGCCGATTGTTATACAGGGTAAGTTTAACAATCATAAAACCCTTCAGGCAGACTTAAAGAAGTACCAGATTACCAAATACTCCCTTAAATACACCAAAAATACGGTGATTGTGTATTGTGAACAGGAAAAGGACTGAGCCTTCCTGAAAAGAAGCTTGGACCAGGATAGCGTACAATATCATAGCTATGCTGAGTCCAATCAAAAAACCAAGGCCTTCGTATTGCGCGGGTTGGATGGTGACATTGATATAGCCGATATTAAACTAGAGCTCTCCGATCTCTACAACATAAATGCAAAGAATATATACTTAATGAAGCGTACTAGAGTACCTCTCTATCTTGTTGTCCTAGATACAGGGTACACGCTCAAGAGACTTAATCAAGAATGTCGACTCATTCTTGATGTAAGGGTTGCATGGGAGAATAGACTGTCAGAAAAGCCCATAATGCAGTGTTAGCGCTGCCAGGGGCTCGGGCACGCTGCTACGTATTGCCGAAGAAACGTGAAATGCTCAAAGTGTGCGGGTCCTCACGACATCACGACGTGCAACTCTACTGAAGTCAAATGTGTAAACTGTGGCGGAGAGCATCGCTCTATAAGCACAGACTGCCCAGTCTACACATACAAAATCAATTTGTTGGCACCCCCAAAGCAGAAACAGACCTATGTTCCTGCACCGCCACCCGCTAGGCCGGCTTGGCAAAATAAACAAGAAAATGTACGTGCTGGCCAGCGAAGACGCCAGGGCTCAAGCAAGAGCCAACACCATGAACGTGAAGAAGACCGGCCTGAGAGGCCGACCTATGAACAGCAGTTCCCGGACTCCCTTGGAAGAAACAGAACGCCCAAAACCCGATACACAAATGACAATGTAAATTATGTAAGTGCTAACAATATCGCTGCAGACCTGCCTGTAAATAGTAATCTTAATATGCAGAGTAATTTCAATGCAAATTTCCATAAGCTTTCGAATACTATAAGCGAAATTAACTCTCTTGTAAATATTAACGAACTGTTTTTCGCATTAGATGAATTCTTGTCAATGCTTCGATCATGTAACAGAGACAGAATAGCTATTGTCCAAGCAACGGTGAGATTCTTCACCGACGAGCTTGGAAAATACAATGTATAAAATGCTTTTTCATGTTTAAAGTGTGTAGTTGGAATTGTAATTCAATCAGGCACAAATTGGGAGAGTTTAAACAATTTGTGCATGATAATCCTTTCTCGGTTATTTTTTTGTTGGAAACCCGCATAGACCCATGGTTTGTTTTGAAGATTCGGGGTTATCGGGTCGAGAGGTCTGATAGGCCCAATCACCGCGGAGGAGGCGTGGCCTGCCTGGTACGTAGGTCGATGTCGATCCCCTTTAAAAGGGTCCACGGCATTCGCTCGGCAGCAGAACACGTTTGCATCGAGACCTTTATCTCTGATGATTTCATGGCTTTCTTCCCGGACAACAAGAGGTCCCTGTTGATTGGGGATCTAAACGCCAAGCACATAATGTGGGGCGCTAGGTCTACGAACAGCAGGGGCCGAATGATGCACCGCACAATAGAAAATAACCCAGAACTCCTTTTTCACCGCTCTGATGTTCCAACTTTCTACCCTGCTTGGGCCCCTATCCCCTCCTACCTGGATGTTGCTGTCACAAAGGGAATCGCTGATGTCCCGCCACTTCTGACGATGAACGACCTGAACTCTGATCACCTCCCAATTGCGATTTGCCTTGAACCAAGGTGGCCAGAGTCCTGTGAAATGAAAATTTCATACAGGAATATCGACTGGGGGGAGTTCAGGCATAGGTTAAATGAAGCAACAGTGGTTCCCAGCCAGATAGACAGCATCCAGGAACTAGAGGCGCAAGTCCAATCATTCACCCTAAATATCCAGCGTGTCCGTGACACTTTAGTTCACTCTGTCAGGAAAGAGCGCCCTGCAGACTCCCTCCCTGATCACATCCTTATGCAAATAAGGGCGAGAAATGGCGTCAGGCGCAGATGGCACCGGTATCACGCCCGAATCGATCAGAGGCATATAAATGAGCTGACAAATAGCATTAAATCACAAATTAGCGAGTATAGAACATCTAAATGGATGCAATATGTAAATTCTTTAAACGCACAGGACGGCTCCCTCTGGAGCCTGGCCAGGAGAGTCAGAGGATCCTCTGCAGCCATGCCGGCTATACAACATAACGGCAACGATATAATTAGCGACGAAGGCAAAGCAGAGGCCTTCGCTGATTTCCTGGAGGGGCTACATAAGGAGATGCCTGATGGCACCCCTGCGCACGCTAATATTTCTAACATAGCATCTAAACCAAAAGCGCAAAAGTACCCTATCCCCCCGCCGGTGATAGCAAAACTGCTTGTCACCCCGAGGGAGATTAGGGCTATACTCAAACACTTACCACGGAACAAAGCTCCCGAAAATGATACCTTGCCTCATTTGACTCTTCGGAATCTTCCAAAGAAATCCGTTATTCATTTCATGCACATTGTAAACGCCATTATTCGCTTACAGCACTTCCCATCCTCCTGGAAACACGCCGAGATCATGATGATCCACAAGCCAGGCAAAGATCCGAGGCAAACCGGCTCTTACAGGCCGATTTCCCTGCTCCCCACCATGGCAAAGGTGGCTGAGAAGTGAGAAGCTACTTTTATCCAGAATAAGCAGCGCAGCCGATGGACTCGGTGTGCTGCCCATGGAGCAATTCGGCTTCAGGGCTGGGCACAGCACCACCATGCCCGCAGCAAAGATCGCACACGACACCGTGCAGGGCTTCAATCGAGGCCAAAGTACTGCGCTGCTTCTCCTGGACATAGAGAGGGCGTTTGACAGGGTGTGGCATGACGGCCTGCTGTTTAAGTTGCATGTGGAGCTTGGCTTCCCACTGCATCTGACAGCATTGGTCCAGTCATACCTTCCCGGGCGAACCCTCTCGGTACGTATAAACAGGGCAAATTCGTCTGTGAGGCCGTTAAAAGCCGGTGTCCCGCAGGGCACTGTGTTGTCCCCCCAGCTGTTCAACTATTATATAGCAGACATCCCCTCCTGTCCAAATACCTCCCTAGTGCTCTACGCCGACGATACGGCAATATACTCGCAATCCCAAATCGCGCTGGCAGCAAAAATCAAGCTCCTAGATCACCTTGACATCCTACTCCCATACTATGCGAGATGGAAAATAAACTTGAACGTCCCAAAGACAGAACTAACCATCCTGACCAAAAAGAGAACGAACATAGACATTACGACTCAATTTTACCGAGCACATGAATGAGATTCGCAAAAAGAATGCTATAGCCCAGAAAAGCCTAAATATGTTGATCAGGCCAAGATCATTCTTGAGTCCTGCAAACAAGGTCAACATATATAGAGCTATTGTCAGGCCGACATTAATGTATGGAGCCCCTGTATGGTGCTCTGCAGGTTATGCAGAACCGCTATTTAAGAGCGGCCTTTTCTGCAAATCGCTATACAAAAATCATAGACTTGCACTCATGGTCAAACCTCGATACCATCGAGGAGTATATTGATAAGGTATCCTGCAAATTCTATGATTCTGGTATACGCGGCTCGCCATTGACGGCAAACATAGCCAATGTGCGCTATAACCCACAGAGCAGACCTAAGCACGGGCCCATACACAGAGCAACGACTTTGTTCTATCAAGCCCCAAGACCGCCTGAACAATAGCACAAACTGACGTACCTACAAACAGCGTACTGATTCCAAAATGAGCGACAGGACACAGACAGACGGACTGGCTGTCCTGCGTGCTCCGCTGGAAGGCGATTTTGGCGAAGCTGGTCTACTTTCTGTGTCCCCGATTGAATGGGCAATGTCTCATACGCAATTTCCCATCTACACACCCCTCACAATAGGGCATCCTGATGCCCCCTGCTAGAAAATCCAAAGAAACGTGAAAGAGGTTTTTTCAGATAGTATTTTCCTCTGTTATAAGCCGGCACACTTTGTTTCACGGAAAACAAGCCTCCATTAAAGTAGCCTCTCGGTAATGCGAACATAACTAGGCTTAAAGGGTAAGTAACCCAGAGAAGCAGATTGCAGCGGTATTGAACGGCACCCTGTTAGGTAGTATAGATAGGTTAGTTTTAGCCCTAGGCGTGACAGCGATGCGCTCCTACAAATCACGCTTGGAAAAGCGTGAAAGGCGGCGCTAGCTGCGTGTAACGCGGTTTATATTAGCCTTAGCAGACCACCCAAATTGTAAGTGTGTATAGTAATAAATGTTGTTGTTGCTGATTATTCTGTTGTTCTCGAGGTACTTGAGTAGTTGCTGATTGACTACACGTTCCATGACTTTGGAGATTATTGGAAGCGAGGGGCGATAGTTTGAGGGCGTGGTTTTCTTGCCTTTTTTTTGAACAGTTTGCACTCGAGCGACTTTCCAAGAAGATGGGTTATCTCTTTTCCGTAAGCCAGAGAAAAAAGCCTGGAAAAACGGGTTAGCTCGTTGGCGCAGTTCTTTAACACGATGGCAGGTATTCCGTCCGGTCCTGATGCCTTCTGCGCATTCAGTTCTTTAAGGATTTTACGAATATCACGGTTATGAAACTTGACTTCTGCCATGGTAGTGTTGATGTTCGATATTAGTGGGGAGAGCCTTGCCTTGAGGGACGTTATTAGACTCTAGGGATAGCGGCGAATAGCGTTCTCCCTGCTCTCTGACTTCGGTCGCATTCGGATATAATCGGGCGCCTGCATTCACGCCATGTCTTCGCGATGCAATCAGTTTGTCGCAAGAGCCCTCGTGGTCGAGGGGTCTAGATGGTTAGGTCGCAATTCGGCGGCCCGGGTTCAAATCCCGTTGGTTTTTTTTTAAGTTATTTATGCTTCTAAACAGTTTTTTTCTTGATTTTGGATATCGCTTGGGTTAGCACTTGGTTAGTTTCGTAGTTTCCTTTTCTTGAGCCCCGGAGCGAGCGAAGCGAGCGGAGGTTATGCGTCAAATGAAAAATTAGTCAACTGTCGATGACGTCGCGGCCTGGGAGCCGGGAGACCATGAAGCCCTGCTACCCCTAGACTCTAGTGGGGACGTCTAAGGTAGAGTGCGATGAAAACATTTTGACGAGCATGTTTGCTTTTTCCTTGGCTGTAGTCGCCGTGATGCGCGATGGGAGAGACGTTTTTGTAAAGTTATTACTTACTGCCTTTGCTACCGACTAGAAATTCCTGGAGCCACTGCGACATTGCAAAAGTTTATTCCTGATCTTTTGATTGTGCTTGTCCTTAGTTTCGTCGATTACACGTTTGCATTAGTTTCTCGTTTCGACAAAATGATTGCGATTTTCAGCGGTCTGATTTTAATTGCCAGTACTTGTAGGCTTGCTGTTTCCTACCTAAAGCTCTTTCACATCTTCTGTCGAACCAAGGCTTTCATTTTGACGGTAACTTGATGGAATTTGGGATGTACGCTTCCATTCCTGATGAGGAGATTACTTGTGTAATCTCTTCGCAGCAGACTGACGGGTCGTTAGTGCCAAAGCAGACGTCGAGCCAAGGAAAATCTATGTAGAACTCCCTTAGACCGTCCCAGTTTGCGGAATTGTAATGCCAGATTTTGCGAGGCATAAAGATACTAATATTGCTGCTGTTTAGTTCTATCCCCACTGAAGATTAATTCTGTACATAAAGGATTTTTTTTAATATCCTTTACTTTCTCCTTGACAGGGCTGACTCTTTCATTTACGCGTGTTCCTATTCTAAATACCCTTATGCTATCTGTTGAGACTTCTGGACAGCATGATTCAAACATATTCTTAACAGTGTTCATGTCATGTGCCTTTCTTCGTTCTGGTTCTTCGGAATCTCTTCTATTCCAAAAACAACAAGATTTTTCTTTCTATATTCCCTATCATTGCATTGATTTCCTGTATTGCCTCTGTCGTATTCTTTGTAGGTTTCTCTATAAATTTCTGCCTTTCGAGTTGCTCAAATTTTGATTTCAGCCCTTCTATCTCGGCTTTTAAAGTCTGGTTGATCTCCACTTGTTCGTCAAACCTTTGCAAGAGATGTGTATATTTTGCGTCCATGTGCTCCAACTTTCCCATCACGTCGCTGAGTGTATATTCTTTGTTATTAACTGGAATCCTAGGTTCGGAATTTGTCGGAGTGCCCATTGATCCTATAGACGGTCTTTTACCAATTTCATTCTTAGCGTCGCATGACTGGCAAAACCATCTGTTACCGTTTTGGTTTTTGAATTATTTTTCATAACTATTCAGTACAGCTTTGGACATATTTATACATTTGGCGTGACACCACCTGTTGCATTTACAGCACTGTATAGCATAAGTATTTTCTGTTAAACACTTTGTATCGACTATTGTCCTCAGCAAAATCCGAACAAGCTGGCCACGTCGGAGCACTACGACCACGTTGCACGTTGTTAAAACTCACACCTCTTGAGAATATTTACTACAATCTTTACAGCCTTGCGCTGTAAGGGTGTCAGATGAAACGTCTGACTAACTAAGATTATCATACAGACTTTATAATGGCATTAACATGGGCGAGCCAAGTTAGCTCCTGGAGTAGGTGAAGTCCCAGAAATTTGACTGAACTTACTGAAGGAGGATTTAGATCAGTATAATTGAAGCCGGTGTTAAAAATAAAGGTCATTTATTCTGTCTTTGTTTGGCTTAAAAAGATTTTTAATATGCACTAATACATCAAACTCAGCCACAGTGGGGAAAAATATTAGTTCTATAGTTTTAATCAAGCGTTTATTGCCTAAAGGACATTCAACCAATGCATTATTAATTATTGTCTATTTTTTAGGTGAAATTGTACGTTCATTCAACGTACCAACCGCCCCAGTGGAACCACCAAAGGTAGAATCCTTCCCGAGACCATCCCTATATGCGACGCATCTTTCCAACGCACTGAACTACCCCGCGCAAGCCTTCATCATCGACCAAGATCAGCAGGCGATGGCACAAGACAAGCTGAAGTTCATTAAAAAACCTCTACCCTGCGACGTTCACCTGTTGAATTTAAGGACGCAATCGGATTACGAGTACTCCCAATTCCCATCTACGAGCGCCCTTATGGTACTCCACAGACAAGGCTACGATTGTTCCGTTAGCGTAAATTATACTTGCGACGTGGTCGAATTTGAATCGGACAATTATTTCGAATTGGTCAACGTGCAGGAATTAGAACTGAAAACGCTAACCGGGCTGGACAGTATTAAAAAATTTAGCGACTTAGGCGACGTGTATATAGAACCGATGTCTTTGAAGACGCTGAACGTTACTTTTGGTTAGGCCAATGTGATTTTATAGGTGAATTTATTGTGTAGATAATTTTTGGAATTGTTTATACATATCGTATGGTGCATTGCCCGACGGGACATTGAAAATGCCAGGGGATCAAATACTAATAATTCCACCAGAGGGTATTTTACCATTCTGTCTAACAAAATATTCTATAATAATTGTTTTTTGCAAAATTATTGTTTGACCTCTATGAAATTTGTCCAGCCCAGCGCTGCACCATAAGGTATACTGGAGGGGCGGTTTTTTTGCTAGAAGTTGAGAAGCCTTACTTAGTATATTGAACATTTTACTGTTTTATTAGGAGTTCTCTATTTCTAGCATATTGATCGTCTTGGAATAGGATCATAAATTAATATAAGTAGATCAATGATAATTTATATGTACGTTTTAGGTTGTTGTGATATTTGCTTTTTTTCAAGCGATAGTTGTGGATAGAGCTTTAATCTTCTTTTTATCTACATATGACTCGAACTATGACGTAAGGTCTCTATATTTAATATCTCTTTTTAACAGGGTGCTTTTAATCTACAGGCATGTTTCGCAGACAAATCTTCATATTTAGTGTACTATTTCAGTACGACTTGCTTGCTTTCATGGGCCTAGTGTTGGAAATTAGGAGATATATGGTGTGTGTGTGTGTGTGAAAAACTATTTTATGTTATGAATCCTGATGGAAGCATGAATATTGTGGTTTGAGAATGAGCTTTTTAATCTTTCCTCTCATAGTATAAAATAGTTTAGCATCTACTAAATTCTGACACGCAGTATCTTTAAAGGTGCGTCCACATAGGCAACAAGCGGACATCATCGACAATTTTTGTCGCAGGCATAGGAAACCGATTGTACCCATAAGGTAAGTGTACCAATAGATGACATTTCAATAAAAACACTCAGTAATTCAATATCAGCATTAGGAAAATGGTAAACAGTTATTCAAACATGTAGCTAAACAGTATATAAGTTATCAACTGGTTAATTTTATGCGTTTTTTTTTAATATTTTTTTTTGTCAATTTGTCCATGCCATCTATAAGTGATAGGTAATAGCCAGTGTCAAGTGTACCAGTAGCTGACATCAGAAATATGTTACACCTTTAGTGACAGTTAACATATTTTACTTTTCGTGAAGCATTAAAATTGGCAACTTAAATACATATCTAAATCGTTCACCGATAGAAACAATTTCTGGATTTTCCAAAATACCACGAATTTGGTTAAAAGAAACGGAAGAAATGTTGTTTTCGTTGGCTACAAACGTTTTTCTGTTGGTGTCGATACAATTCAAGGCCATAACAGTAATATCTTGATCAATAATCCCCTGAACAATGCACACACAGGTAAATTTCTGAGTATTTCGTTTGCCTCCTATGAAATCTACAAGAACAAAGCACCCATTTCTTAGACTGCTAGTAGTTTCAACTGGTTTTATTTTTTCAGATCCATCTTCCATCTCTTCTTCTATGTTCCACTTGATTGATCTGATTATTGTTTCTTCGGTTTTCTCTTTTCTTTTCCTGCACTTCACAATCCATCTTAATTTTTCTTTTCTCTTCTCTCTCGGAATTTCTTTTTTCTTTTTCTTTGTCTTTTTGTTCTTTTTCAAAAGCCTTTTTCCGTGTATATTCCTGCCCAGACTGAAGATATTACTGAAGGTATTTTTACCCGTTTCTTCTTCTTGGATCCATTTTCTTTCTCTTGGGGCCAAAATAATGCTCTCTTAAATGGAGAAGGTACCAGGGACTGATCTGTAATATTCTTGTTAATATTTACAGGAATCTGAGTTTGTTTGTCATCTACACTCTTCAGTGTTGAGTGTACTATGATATCTGCTAAGGTATTAGTCTCGGTACTAGTGCTCGCTTAACATGTACATTGGTGAGGAACTGGGGTTCCAATGACTGATTCTGAATTTCAGGAGACTTGTTTATAGATATTTCCTCGGATGTTGCAATATCATCTAAAAGCATTTGATCATTTTCAGTAACAGAATCTGGCAGGCATTTCAAGGTAACTTCTTTCCAGAACTCAAATAAGCTTTTGTCTTCTATATCACTTAACCAAGTTTCTTCTTAGAGAATTGTGTTATTTGAACTTTATGACTTTTTCACATGGTAGGAGATTTTGAAAAGTTTCCAGGAAGTTGATTAGATTTTTGTCGTTTTAGATTCTGGGGATTTATTAACCTGAGATGCAATTTGGCCAGATATTTTGCTGTGTCCACACTTGCGGAAACCATTTTTTACAATTTGAGGGGTGATTCTCTCAGTTAATACTTGGTCTAAGAGAGGTGCGAAATTGTGTCTTTTTAATTCGGGATTGTTCCTACTTATTCGGTACTCACTCACATGAGTGAAATTTGGGAATAAAGCATTAAACCAATGCCTTTGTGTTTGCAAAACTGGCTAAGAGGTATAGTCATGTGTGGTGAAACGTGGCCATCGACGAAGAGTACAATAGATAATTTGATTCCTTAGCGTCAATCAGGATAATGATGTTAATGATATATTCATCCAACCACTCTCTAACCGTCCAATTCCCCAGGACCTTGGAACACTTTCAGCTAAAGTGGCAGGAATAACGTTAATAACGAAATGTGACCATCGGTGGTGCCATATTATGTCTAGCAGCGCTGCAATTGACCAACACGGTTAAGCATTCTTTTTCATCATTACCTACTGCTTGATAAATAGATCTATCACCTCTTTGGGCTAAAACTTTTAACGCTTTGGGGTTCAAGAAAAAAAGCACTTTTATCGGTGTTAAATATCTGGTAGGGTCTAATAGAATTTCCAATAAACCTCTGGACGGAAAGAATTCCTTAATTTCTTATTTAAATTTCTGTAATAGCAGCTCTCCTTTTCGTAATGGTTCTGGCAAACCCTTGGGAGATGTCTAGGTGTCTTCTGATAAAGCACTCATACCAGTACCCCAGATAAACCCACACCAGATGCGAAAGGTCGGCAAATTCCTCGCCAGCCAACTTTAACCTTGACGTGGCGGTTATACGCGGCCTGCACCAAATAATCTGGGTATGATTATAGAATTGTTCTTCAAAATTAAAATAATTGGTCTGCACCACTAAATGACAACGTGTTTTGTTCGTGGACTGGTTCAGGAAAAATAAAAATTTGCAATAGCCATTCACTTTCCTTTTTCCCAACAGGCGGTCATGGAAATCTAGTGATATTATGGTTGTACTGACTTTTTAACAGAAATTCCCCTAATATGCTTTAATGTATGCCACTTTATGGATATTTTTTTGTCAAGCAAAGTTTTCGATGTGAATAATATCTTTTTTAGGGCATTTCTATATACGGTTTGAATTTGTTTAAAGACTTTTTGGATTTACTTGAAAGAGTATAGAACAGGAGCATTTAAATTGGCCTCAAGGTCAAGGACAGGGACATTTCTGTGTCAGTGTCAAAATGTACTTTTTGACACTTTCGTAAGCAA
The DNA here is from genome assembly GCA_016904865.1 of Pissodes strobi. Classification (NCBI taxonomy): domain Eukaryota; kingdom Metazoa; phylum Arthropoda; class Insecta; order Coleoptera; family Curculionidae; genus Pissodes; species Pissodes strobi. The sequence goes on along the minus strand of JAEQML010051663.1, from coordinate 30,415 downwards.
TTTTGCCAACCTATTTTAGGGGCCGGGCCTCTAAGATGGCCCGGATGCTATCAAGGTTTTTTGCACTCCTTGTTATACGAAAGTAGCTAAAGAAAAAAATTTGATGATTCAGACTAGGGTTCGTATATGATTCTGTTTTTTTTACGAAAACAGAATTCACATAAAAAAACACATTTACACCAAAAAAAGATTATTTTAATTACTTATATAGCTACATTTTAATATTATACAAGATGTTTCAGTATCTCGGAAGCTATTTATCTATTCTAGAAATTTTGAAAACTATGATACTACTAAAAGGAATCATAGTGGGTCTTAATTTTTATTTTTTTAATTTGCAATTTTGATACAAAGTACAATTTTTGAATATCTATACACAAATGTCAAAATCGTTAAAAAAAATATGTGCCACACCTTTATAAGCATACAATTGAAGTGAAACTTCTAAAAGAGATATTTGGAATTGAGCCTTTTTAAGCTTTTTTTCTCAACTTTTCCCCCCTGTATCGACACTCTTTTTTAAGTTTTTTTTTGCTTTTTTTACTTTTTTTATCGCCGAAAACCGCGTTTCTCTAACTTTGTTTTTATTATTTGCTTTGATTTCTTTTTATAATAATTTTATTATCTTTCCAAGGTAATTTTTTTCTTTACTTTTTTTTTAATCATCTTTTTTTTATTTGGTTTTATAACACTTTTACTAACTTTCCGAACAATCTCTTACGATTTTTTCTTTCCTTTTATAACACTTTTATTAACTTTCCGAACATTTTTTTTCGTTTGTTTCAAATTTTTCCCATTTTTTCAAAAATTTTTGTTTTTTTTTTCTCATAAGCATTTTTTCTCACTTGCCATCCCCGACCTCGTAGCAGAACTCCTTTGTCTTTTTTTTTCGCCGAAAACCAGGTTTCTAACCTTTTTTTCTTATTTCGTTTTATAATACTTTTTTTTCTCTCCGACCAATTTTTTACGTTTTTTTTTTCAATTTTTTCCAATTTTTCAAAAAATATATGCGTATCTTGGGAGATGAGGGAGGTATAAACCCTCCACCGACGCACAGTGGGACGGATTCGCAAATTCGCGATCGAAATCTATTGCTTCAAAACTAATAGCTATATTGAGCAGTAATTGCGGTATTACCTTAGCTAACCTAACATAAAATAACCTAACCTAACCGAACCAATCATAACCTCACCTAAACTGATTGTTTAATTGTGCGGTAATTGTTTTTTTTTACTATAACTGCTTGAAGACTTAATAAAATAAAATAAAGGTAGAACCCGCCAAATCTTTAAAGCTCACGTAATTAATTGGTAATCTGGTTAAAGGATGCGCATTTTAAAATAAAAAAACAAATGGGAAGTTGTAAAAGTAAATAACTCTTCCCTATATAATACATGTTGATTCAAAAATTAAAATATTTGTTCGCTAATAGGTTTTTGTATACAGAATAGTAAAAAATGCTATAATAATTCATCCTCCTCCTCCTCTTCTTCTGCTTCTAAGAATTCTTTTTTCATCATCTGCTTCTTCTTCGTCCACACTTTCCTCTCTCTCCTCCTCTTTTTCGACTTCTTCTTCTGTTGTAACACTTAACGATCGCATTTCTGCATCAATAATTTTCACTCTTTATTTTCTACATCTAAAGCTACTAAGGTAAGGGTCAGAGCTGAGCAAAAGCCTATTGAATAGGTCTTCGTTGACTTTTATTCCATTGATTTTTCGTGCATATCCTTGCCGATATTTTCTGATATCCTTGTTTTTTGCTTCTTGGGCCTCTTCCGAAAGTTCACCAATGGGTAGCAGGGCATTTTGAACAATAATTGGGCCATGTATTAACAGCTTGTGCACAGATATAGGCATATAGTACCAGTTGTTATGGTTTGCTCAGAAAGTAATTGTGCTGCAGCTACCTTACCAGAATCTTTCAGTTTCATGGCAGTGGCAAAAGACAATTCTTCGCTGGTCTTCTTGGAGCGAATGTCTTCTGTTCTTCGGCACTTACCTATAACTGAACACTCATCGAATTCTTTAGATGGTCGGCCGGCTACAATAATTTAAAATTTTAGAGAGAAATTATTTAAAAATAAATACCCTTATCTTTTAATGTAGAGGCTAGACTTGACGTAAAAGAGGATCCTTGTAGACAGCGAATAACTACCTCTGGGAAGACAATTTCATTCTCTAGCCATTTTTGGTATTTCAGTGAAAATTCGAGAAATAGGACGCAAAAATTGAATTTCTATTAAGTTGCGTCAAAGTTGTAGTGGCATTTGAATTGCCATTTGTTGTAAAGTGTTCTTTCAAAAAATCTAAGACACAGTTTTTACGCTTTTTCACCGTTTCCGATGAAAATTCCATCATTATTTGATGTAGTTATAACCTTGTTATAGGCATGTTTAATGTCATAAAATGTTCAAAATTAACACAACAAATCACAATAATTATCACGAAAACTAGCAAAATAAATAACAATGGAATTACACAGAAATCACAGAACACCGCTTCCGTTCGAAAGCTTTAGAAGAACTGAACTTATTTGGTTTGCAGCGCATACCGCATAACATTAATCCCACTACCTGGCCGTTTAGGCACTAATCCCCCCCATCCCTGTCCTAAACGGGCAGGTGGCAGCAGCCGCTTTAATTTTTATTCCCTTTCTGGAAGTGCAAGAAACCCAAGTACCATTAGTTTGTAATCTATTGACGTCTATTACTAAACGAAATTACAGATTACTTCTTAGAAGTCTACGAAAATACATTTGTTCTGAGAGCGGTTTTAAACCTAATAATATCAAACACTATCAGAACTTTATATATACCAAAATGTAGCCAAAAGATCATACTTTCACTCTGTAACCGAATTAATATAATATTATTATTCTGCTAGTTTGGAGGAGTCGGCAGATTACCGCTTTTTCGTCAGTAATATTAGCATTTATGAAATTCAGCCATTCTTTAAAGTTTAACAACTTATATCTTTTATTTGCATTCTACAATGCATCTAATTTTTTGTCATAAGTTTATTGGTGGTCTATTGAATCTTATTTGTGAATTTTAGCGTCAAAGGATAAATTGAAAATTTTGGATTTCGATCGCGAATTAGCGAATCTGTCCCACTGTGCGACGACCCCATGCCACGTCATCGCTTGTCAGATTTTCGATCCGAGGCTCCGTTGCAGAGATATCGGCAAAAAACGGTTTTTTCCCAAAATTTCCCCTTAATTTAGAGCCCCCCTTCCTCGCCATATGTTCAAAGGTAGTACCCCATGAGGTACACCTACCACAAAAAGTTCGACCCCGTAGCTCTTTCCTTTCTCCCAAAATTAATTATTTTAGTTTTTTCTTCTCTCCTTTCTCCTGGCCGAACGCGGAGGGTACGTGGTCCAGTTTCCGTTTGGGTGTACCATCTAACTAAGCAGCAGAACTTATGGAGGGGTCCTTATGGTCTATGGGAATCTTGGTTAACCATTTTCAGAATATTCAGAGCCGTCAACAAGCGCAAACTGTTCACGGAGCCAAAAACTGACTGTTTTTCATCCGAATGTGTCTTCAATACTAAACAAGGTTGAAGAGCTGGAGGCATTTATTTTGAGTGCTCAAGGCAGGATATACTTTGTATGTCTTACAGAGCATTTTTTGTGTGAGGATAAACTGGAGTCATTCCATGTCCAAGGATACACCTGTGTGTCTAGCTTCCAAAGGAAGATGCGCCAACCTGGTGGAGCATTCATCCTGATGAAATGCGATGCCAATGGATATGAACGGAAGGACCTGGTAGGATTGCCAATTGAAATGACATACGAGATAGCTGCAGTTGAGGTAAAAGAGCTAAGCACTATTGTTGTTGTCATTTACCGACCACCAGGTGGAGACTTTGATGTCTTTATGAATGTAGTTAGGAATTTTATTCACAAGTTTGAAATATGTATTGTTACTTAATTTTAACATACAAACTAATCGTAAGATAGCTTTCACCGATCTTCTAAAATCATACAATTTTTCACAGGAAATTTTTGTAGACACAAGGGAAACAACCTGTATTGACAATATTTTAAAGAATTTTTAAGCTATTCCACTCTTTAATCTATGCATAAGGGAGAGTATATACCCAACTTCTTTTAAAAACCAAAAAGTAATACCCATTTGGAAGACCGATTACCCTAATACCAATAATCTCTCAGATCTTTGGGAGACTACCACAGAATCAAATATATGGTTATTTTGAACATAACCAAATCCTAAAAAAATTTCAATTTGGTTTTAGGAAGAACAGATCAACCACATGAGCTATATTGGATCTCCTGGAGTATATAGTTGAGGGTTTTGAGATGGGGTTTCATGTTGGAGCAACTTTCTGTGACCTCGCAAAGGCTTTTGACTGCCTATCCCATGAGATTCTTCTTCAAAAACTGAAATTTGATGGCTTGAGAAATCAAAGTCTTGAACTCCTGCAAACATAGCTCATGGGACGTACTCAAAGAACCTATGTAAATGGGGCTTGGTCTGAGGAGTGTCTAATTAGTCATGGAGTACCTCAAGGGTCAATATTGGGACCGCTCTTCTTCATAATGTATGTTAATGACATCGATCAATTTGTGGGGTGTAAGCTGGTGTTGTATGCAGATGACACTACAGTTCTATGCAGAGACAGTCTGGTTCATTAAAGATGGAAGGGAGGAGGGCGGTCGAAGGTTGGGACCAATGGTTTAATGTAAATCGATTGAAACTAAATGTGGAAAAGACTGAGAAATTGTTGTTTTCATTAAGGAACACTGAGACGAGGGTAGTGAGGTTTCTGGGGGTTCACTTTGATCCTGCCCTAGTTTTTGACAAGCACTTTGACTCTATTTCTAATAAAAATTGCAACTCACTATATCTTTCAAAAATCCTAAAAAAGACAGTTGAGAAAAATGTGTTGCTAATGGTGTTGGCTTGGGGTCACGCTCTTCATGCGGAAATTATTTTTAAACGACAGAGACGAGCACTAAGAGTTGTAGAGGGTCTTGGGTACAGGGATGATTTAAGGAACTCTTTCATGCACTTGCAAATGCTTACCTTGCTTGCACGCTACATATTTGAATGCCTCCTATATGCAAAGAAAAACCTTTTTAGATACCACGAAGTAGGGAACTTACATAATCATAACACAAGGCAGGCTGAAAATCTACACATGCCCTGAAAATCTGAGATATCAATTCCCAGCTTTTTTTAAAGAATTCCCTTATGACCTAAAAGCCTTACCACAGAAACATTTTGCACATACTGTGAAAAACATACTGTGTGATGGGGTATTTTATAGCATCAATGAATTCATGCAGTCGGGTCTGTAGCTGTCTTACCAGTAGTAGTAGCTATCTTATCAATGACAAAAGGTCCTACTTGTTGCCTCTGTCTGGACGCGTTTTAACGGTAATATGGGTTCGGCTTTAAAATGCATCGAGATCAGCATCCAAATGTTTCTATCTTGCCCTGTACAATTAGTTTGTTAGTTCAGCCATTTATTTTAATATTTCATCATAATTCTGTTGCGAAGTGTTATTTTATTTTATAAGTTATTCAACCTCGAATCTCAGTTGATTTTATTATTTATAATACTCCTTTTTATACCAAATTTTTATATTAGGTTTTGAGATGTAGCATTGAAACTTTTTTCCATGACTGTGTGTATACTTACGTTTATATGCGATAAGAATTGATTAACATCTAGTTTTTAGCGAAGAGAAGCTTTTTTTATAATATGTATAACTTTTTATGTAAGTTGTACTAGAATTATTTTCATGAGAATGACAAATTTAACATGAGTTTGAAGAGCTATAAAGCAACTACTGACTAAAAACATTTATAGTTCTCGAGGGCCTTAGACACAAATGCAAAACCACAAACAAGATTGGAAAAATCTACTTGCATTAGTTCAGGTTAAATAAGACTTGTCTTTATAATACCCATCAACTTTTCGTTGAAAGGGCATCAATCCGACTCATCCTTCTTATCCTCCCAATTTATTATTTACATTCCATAGACGATATGTTAGAGTCTTCCCAATATTCAACAGTATTCATTGCGGTAGCAGAGATGGATTAATCGAGCCCTATTCAGTGGATCGATCATCAGACCGTACCTTTAACTAATACATTGTAATAATCAAAATATAGGTATATAATAGAAAACAGTCACAAGTGGAATTTTGCAATTGGTAACTTGTAAGAGTTGAATAATGTTTCCTTGCTTTGTTCCTACAAATAGTGATCAAGAACATATTTGTCCAATAATTTTATTTTAAAATGGTAACACAATGAAAGTTTGGGTTAGTTTATATAAATTTCACATCCCGAGGAGTAGTTTATTTAGACATGCAAAAGAAAACAGATAAATACTCAAATTGGGCTTTACTTTACATGTTACTATATTAATATGATGGGATTTACGTATAATATTATTTGAATTGCTAATTTTACAAAGAAAATATTGGCCTTTTTGTGGAATTATGAAGAATTTAGATTTCTAGAGACATATTGATCTTTTCAAAGAATAAATCTTCGTGGCTTTGCAACAACAGTCATGAAATCAGCTTAACGCTTATACTAGTAATTGTTCTTAGGAAAGACTATACTTAGGAAGGTATTTTAGTTTTAAATCATAATTAATTTCTGCATTTTGAACGTTGACGCTGAAATTCCTTTTTCATAATAAGAATTGGCAATACACTCGGGATACCTAATGTGGCTAAACCCGTGGATTTATTCGGGGTCGAGAGACACTTGTACAAATTAGAAAACATTTTAATTATTTATAGTTCATTGTTAGTGTCCGAATTTTTACCAAGTATAAGTATCTCTAATGAAAATTAATATTTTTTTTTATTGAGTGTATTATCGTTATATATTAATCTAAATTGACTGACATTGTTGTATATTTTTGTTGTTTTGTGTTAGATATTTTAGTTTTCTTAAGAGACCTCAAGTTGGGTCCTAACTATATCATGACATACATACATGTCAAGTGACCGTTTGTAAGTTATTTTAATAATAAACATTTTTTGGGAAACATATGTGTTTTAATCTGATCTCATTCCACTACCTGCAGAGTTTTGCTTTATTTCTGCCATTGTATAAGAAAAGGCAGAATAGTAAGTTAACCAATGAGTGGGACAACAATAAGGACGTTCTAACGGAACGATAAATAAAGTGAGCCTTATACTGGCAGCTTAACTAGTAACACTTAATGAGGCGTTTTTGCATCTTTAAATATCAGTGTCCTAATTAACAGTTGTCACATAAACTATCTATATTTCGCACATTCATTCGTGATAAACTAATTTGGCAAAAGAACTTTTAACTTTTTCATGGTTATCCTGTTTATAAATTTATCAAAACCTCGTTTCATCCAGTATGTTTTTTTCATGCAACCTTCATAAACGACAAAGCATCAACTTCTCAAAGCAATAGTTTTGCAAAGTCTTTTCAAAAGGTATCTAGTGAAGTAGGTATACTTCTGCACTTTTTTGTAAAGTATGACTTTCCCCATGTCCCATGTAGAATAAGAAGGATCGAATCGGAAAAAGATGAAGAGAATGAAGATGATGGGCATTTTCACGGATTTCCTAGAAGCCTAGAAGCTCTTCAGCTCGTTCTTGAGGCTTAGACTCGAATATATTTTTTTATCTTCGTCTGAAGAGGCTTCGGCTTGTTGAGGTTCATGGTGGTCACACTCATTTTGAATGCATCTTTGAAAATTCTTGCAGTAGTTAAATGTTTAATGCTTCATTCGAACGTCGTTTCCTAAATCTGTTCTAGTTCATTTTAATTTTTTTTTATTTTTAGGCAATGACATTCTGTAGAAATTCCGAAAAATAATGTCGCTTAAAATTTTGCCGAACTTATAAACTAAATAATAACATAATAAGAAAGTAATACAGGCACTTTAATATTTAATACCCTAAAAATACATTAAAGCCAGTTATCTTTTTTATTCCTGATTTAGACCAAAGTATTTAGTCCTTTTGTCTTTAAGCTATAAACGAAATATCTGCTGTGTGTTTGATAGTAATATAATATGATGTTAATTAGTAATTTCAAGAATAAATGCCACAGCTTATACAGTATAAATATTGCTACGTTTTTCCCGTGGGTTCTGAACGAAATTACAACTTTTACTATTTCAAACTAATACTCTATTATCTACCACTGTATATAATTAAACGCTCTAAACTACTCTTATAACTTTACAACTAATAGCTCTCTACAATTCAACACTCAATAATTAACTAACTCAACACGCTTTAGGTCTGCTACTTATATACAATCTCAAATCTATCACGAATACTCGCAAAGAATCGAGGCCACTCTATATGATTCTCGATCAGGGCATCGAGACAATTCCAGCGTTCCTGAATCTTTGCGGCCGGCAAGGCGATGACTCATACATAGATCCAGCAAGGCAAGTTCTATAGGGTAGCACAAAACAATCGGATGGTTGCTAGCCGTAACATCGCCTCATTCTTAAGCCTGATCATCCTGATCAGTGATATGCTTTGAGCCTGTCGAGATGGACAACTTTCAGTTTGCTTCTGGGGCTACGTTAAATTCTATACACTACGTCATTAATTCTTTTGATGACTGTATAGGGACCTTTCTATATTGGCGTTAGCTTGGGAGTTCTTCCATTGCGGATTATATAACCAGGCTTTATCATTCGTCTGAAATCCCATAGAGTTAGCTTTAAGTTCATATCGAGCCTTCATTCGGTCACTGGCGAGACGTTCAAACGGTAGTACTACATCATTCTGTTTCATCTTCCCATTAGATCTTGTCTGGGGTCCTTGACTTGAGGCACAGGTTGAACACTGCCGGCACCATGATTTCAGATCCTGGTAATAGTTGACTCAGTAAAAACTGTCGCGGAGCTTGGCAATAATTCTGTTAACCCCAAGATGAGCACCAAAGTTTCCATTATGTACATCTTCCAGGACTTCCGATACCTTCTTCCTTGGTACCACTAACTGCGTCTTCACTACTTTTCCATCGGCGGTTTCCCAGGCTCGTTTAAGGAGTCCATTTTCAACTACCAGTGAGTCCCACTGAGATTTAAAAGCTGAAATATCTCTCCAGTTTGGTCTTCGTTGACGTTCTTCTTTAGCTTTTAGCAGTAGTGTTATTTCGCTATCCTCAAGCTGATCTTTCTTTAGTTGCTATGTGGTCCACTGCTGATCACCTTTAAACTTGGTTTGCCTAATAGGGGTGATACTTTCTCGTTGGTCTATTCTTTGGCAATTATCCTCGCATTGCCTTTTAGATAAACCATCTGTATCATTGTGCCATCTTCCTTCCCAGTGCTTAGCCTTAAAGTTATATTGTTTTAAGCCTTCCTGACTTGACTTTGAACTGTTAGCGTCTCTGGATAGAGAGGTAGACCGTAATTGTACTCGACAGTCTCTCTTGAAATGCCCAGTCCTGCCACATATATAGCACTGATTATTTCGGTTACGTGGCCTATCTTCTAGTGGCTCCCAGAATCTTTATACTCGACAGTTGAAATGTCCAGTCCTTCCACATCTCTGATTTATAGCATTTTGGTTACATGGTCTAACTTCTAGTGACTCCCGGAACATCTGTACTAGACAGTCCCTTTGAAATGTCCAGTCTTGCCACATCTATAGCACTAATTTATAACATTACCGTTATATGGCTTAACTTCTAGTGGCTCGCGGAATCTCCCCGTGGCCTGAAGAACTTCGGTTAATTTCTTCAAAATACCATTCCATTTCAGTTAGTTCACAACTGTTGGCCAGCTTTTCTTCCTGGATGGATAGGTCCCTGATTGCTGGCTTAGAGATGTGCCTCGATTTCTAGGGCTCTACCCAAAACTTCACGGCTGTTATCAAATTTGGCTAAACGTAGCATCTTCTGAGTTTCTGGATCTCTGATAACATCCACGAAATATTGGGCAGCAAGTTCCTCTTGAAATTCTTCTATTGCTCCCGGATAGGCCAATTGAATGAGATGTCTAACGTCTGCCTCGAACTCTTACAAGTTTTCACCAGGCTTCTGATGTCGGGACTTTACTTGTGCCTGATAGAGCTATCTTCTATGTTGGTCTCTAAATTGTCTCTCCAGGACAGCTACAAGTATGTCATATTTCTCTTGTTGGCTGATGGGAATGGTCTGCAGTAGTTCTAGGGCAGATCCACGAAGCGCTACTATTCCAATCTTTGGCAACAGCAACAGCTTCAAATTGTCTTCTGTACATTGTCCAAGATGTTTGACCCTCATACGTTGAAGGTTTTATATTCTGTCCTGTGGCGAATAACCTCTCGGTAGGTCCTTGATTTTTTAGTCTGGTAACTTCTGCCTGAAGATTCTTCATTTCCTTTTGTATATTGTCTACTTCTTTTTCAAATTTCTCATTTTGCCCATCCAATATTTTCTGCAATTTTCTTTGCTCGCCTACCTCTCTCTCTCTGTAGCATACAACCCAGGGTGGGTCTTTGCTGACTTTACAATCTGCCTCCACTTTCTGCGGTCCATCATTAGGTCCTCTGCTCGTGCGATATTTACAGTCCGTAAATCCGCTGCAATATTATCTTTTCACCGCATCCTTATTCTTCCCAGCGGTCGTCTTCTTTACGGGGTCTCTTCCCATTTCAACTTGACGACACGTTGATTGATTTTCGATCACCTTTCTCTTTTTCCAATTCGAAAATTTTTCTAACCGTATTCGAGGGGATGGGGGATATAATCCCCGCCAAACTCGATCCGAGCCTTCGTTGCAGAGATATCGACGAAAAACGGTTTCCCCCCAAACTCCCCCCCAAATTAGAGCTCCGTCGCCCCCAATATGCCCAAGGTAGCCTCCCGGGTACCACACCTTCCATAAAAATTTCGACCCCGTACCTCTTCCCGTTCTCTCGCAAATCGACTTTAAAAAAAACTATTGCAAATTTTTAGAAAAAAATCAAAAAATTTGCCATCCCCGACCACGTAGCTCCACTCCTTCACCTTTTTTTTCGCCGAAAATCGCATTCACCTTTTTTTTCGAAATTATTTTTTGTCATTTTTATTATATTTCGTCCGACGATACTTTTCTTCATGTTCCAAGCATTTTTTTACATATTTTTTCCCATCCCCCCCCCCCCCCAAAAAAAAATCGGTATGCCGGGGGGGGAGGGGGAATAATTCCATCCAACCCCCATGACCCCGTAGCGGGGTCATCCTTGCTCAGAATTTCGATCCGAACTTACCAGAACCACCAGAAGTTCCAGACGATTCATTGCATCCCAAAGACATCGGTAAACTGAAGGTTGATTAGTTATCCTGCTAGATCTGGCTCTACGTTACGTCACTATGCTATTTTAGCCGCTTCTGATTAGAATCCCTCCAATCAGAAGCGGCTAATATAGGTTAGTGGCGTAGGGATGTAAAGGATCGTATTAGTCTAATCTAGATATCAATTGATTAAAATGTGGTGACCGAATGAAACCAGGAATTTCGAAAAAAATGCGTATGTGGTGACAAAATTTAAAAAAAAAAATTTTTCTACTTGCGTGCGGAAAAGTTCACTTTGAAAGTCTCTTTTCCTCACTCGACTGCTTGCCGAACTCCGCTGCGCGTCGTTCGGCAAACTGCAATCGCGTGCGGAAAAGTACGACTTTCCGCACTAGTTAGGAAAATAACTATTGTAATATTTAGTCTAAATATCGATACTACTTACTCAGTAGTCCACTAGTCGATACCTGTAAATTAAAGTATCGAAGGTTGGTATCGATACTAAAATTGGCATGAAATAATAATTTTTTTTCGGAAAACAGAAAACATAATGAAAATATCAATAGCAGACATTGAAAATTGTTCCAAAAATGGTACTTACTCAAAAGGGGCGCTCTGCGAACCACGCTGCAGATCAACAGCAAATACTTGTTTTCAGGATTTCTTCTTTGGTTTCCTTAAACCCATTGTTCTTGTTTCATTTTTGGTTCACTTAAGGCAATTTAGTTGAAATACTATGATCAAACATTTTCAACATTCAGAAGAAAGAGCATTACTTCTTCTGCTAGTCTTCTAACTTCTTTATGAGTGTAAATAAATAGAGTAATTAATTACCCAGAGATAAAATATAAAAGAGAGATTGCCGAATCAATGATATTTTTTTAAGACAGTTTTCACTAGCGCCGCCAGTATCCTCGGGAAGAATTACATATGGGTTGATCGGTATTACAGATAACTGTTTTTGTGTTTATGGGTCGGTAATGTAAACTGTTTCCTTATCGACTGTATGGCGCCATATTCAAAATTATTGTTTTATTTAAGCTGTGATCCGAAATGATTAAATTTGCTATTTTTAATGCATTTTCATTCCGAATCATTTTTCTTGGCGAACTTTACCCGTAAAATCTGCCAAAAATTATGTGTCGGAATGAAAATTCAGTAAAAATTGCAAATTCAATAATTTCGGAATACGGTTTTATTAAAATTCGCATATAATTTTTCCGTTTTTGTCATTATTTCAAATATATTCGATTATGTTTTGCCCCTATAGAAAAATGAAGGTGTTTCTGACATTTGAAACATAACTTTAGAGCTTACATAAGAACGTAGAGGTAAAAAGTACCTAAAAAAGATTTTTTTTAGGGGCAAAGTACCTAGTTAGTATAGGCACATTTAAATATTTCAAAGGTTTTATGCATAATTATGTAATTTTGACGAAAGTTTTGTGATGCGACTTTGTAATATTATAAAGTATAATTTAATTTTAAGCATACATTAGGTGTTAAACAAACAACGTTCTTTTAAGGAAGATTGTTCCCTTTTTATATTATAAAATAGGGAAGTTTATTAATGTTAAATAAAACACATTTGATTATAATAAATATATATAATTTTTATTTTAATCTAAACCTCAAAAACCGAAAAAAAGTGAAATGTGGGTTCTCAGGAGGATTAGCCCTTATAGAACAGTTTCTATAAAACAAGGATTACATGTACTTGTGGATGGAGTAGGTTGGGTTATATGGGGAACATTGTGGGAAGTGTGAAGAAGTCTAATTAGAATATCACTGATAATTTTGATTCGAGGCTCTAAAAAGGGTACCGCAAAGCTAGTTAATCTCCTTTGTGACGAATCTGCAAAGTTTTTATCTTCAAAATGTTCTCCACACAAATACATTCTAGTCGACTTATCATTTAAATTCATCATAATCTGGAGCCATTCTTCGCGTTTTTTCGAATTATTTTCAGGAACAATAAAAAAGTGTTTATTTGTACCTCCATTAGCCAGGGGTGTAGAACACTGATAACGAAAAATTCACATTTTTTAAACTAGTCTCTGACCACAATTACTATATTTAAAATTATTACCTATTATTATTCTGTACATGGATTACGGCAAAAAAGATTTCCAGAAATTAGAAAAATAATCTAGGCTATACTATACTTATTATGTTACGTAATATATGGGGCTCAAGAGATGGTTGAGGATTCCTTATAATACGAATATTTCGGACTTTTGTTCATTTTCCCATTGAATATCGATCTCTTCAACTTTAGTCTGAAAGTATGCGCCTACATTATTTCTATTGGAAGCCAAACAGGAAATAAGGACTAAAAGTTTTGCATCAATCAGTGTGGATCCAACTTATGACAGTAGGGTTTGGACTTCAACATCAGTAAGAATACGAATTGGCCAGGGTCAGACTTTGTTTAACACTTAAATAAAAAGAAAACAACATTAAACAGATGGTACGGCAAGGCCGCACATACTTTCTCTCTCGCTCATATGATTCTGCCACAGAACTAAAAAAAAATGGGACATAGGTAGTTCCGCCACAAAACTAGGAAAAATTTGAAGGTGAATGTTTCCACTAGTAAAGTGGCTTTATCTTATTTTTCCTAGGAAAACTAAACAAATGCATAATTATTTCCCTTACTAATTGGTAAATAAGTACAGAGTGAATAAAATCGTTAAAGCCGTTATCGATAAAATCGATTTTTTTCCATTTTTGTTCCAAGGGTATAGTCGCCTTTACCGATTTTTCCCGGAAAAAATGGTGGAGTATCTACGTGATTAGTCTTACTAAATGGTAAACATGTAAAAAATTTAAATAAAATCGTTAGAGAATTTTTAATTTTTTTTTTCTTCATATAAACTACTTACCCTTAATTTTGAGGAGAAAAAAAAACTGAAAAAAAGTTCTGGATATATGCACCAGAAACTTCCAAATACCGATTTTGGTCGAAATCGACTTAACGGTTTTGGAGATAAGTTGTGTGACAGACAGACGTACACACAGACACCCACATAGACACACATTTTCTTGGTACTTGTTTACTACTATATCCCCCCCAACACCCAATTTTGACTAAATTTTTGTAAAGTATGAATAAGTTAGTACTTATCTAAATAGATATTTTTGATTAAAATTATTTTGCGTAAATGATTTCTAATTAAAAAGATATATACAGGGTGATTCACGAAGATGGTCTATTAAGTATCTGAGGAATGAGTTTTCCGATTTTCTTTAGTCTGTGGCCATACCATCCCTTAAGCTATACAAGCGCGCGTAACGCGCTTGTCTCTTTACTTTGGTACTTTTTTAGTTCCACTTTTTGAAATATGCACCTGACCTGAGACATTTAGCTACTTGAAAATCAAGAAGTCAAGTGTGACAACATTGCAAGTAAATTTTCATAATTAAAGTAAAATTAGGAGTGTTTCGCCTTAAAATATATTGGGATACTAAATAGCCAGTGATTTTTTTTCAATATTTGGCGTCAAAAGAGCTTTGCGCAATATGTAAAGTGTCACAAAATACTTCTAATACTATCTAATACATGTCACACAAAGAAAATTGCAAAATTCTAAAAGTGCGCAAAGTAAAAATTTACCGATCATTTTTCATAATAGGTATTACTATGCATTAGTAACTTTTAGTAAGTTTGGTTTTTGCGCCAAGTAATTTCAGTTGAAACTGCTTATTTAGACCCTACATTAATAATTTTGTACAAAATTATGTCAATGTTAGGTGTTGGGATATACTAAATATTTTAGAGATACCTAGAGGTAATTATTTAATAAATCTCCAACATATTTTATATAAATTTATTGTTTTTTAAATTTATAAACCATTTGCTCCAAATAATTTCAATGGAATTTATCTATTTAGACACTAATCTAATCATATTGTGCAAAAGTAATTCTAAGTTAGGTGTTGGGGATATACAAAACTGTTTTTTTTTTTTCAAAATTTTATGTTTTTAGGACTCTAGGGGTCATGATTCGTCGAGATTTGCAAAAAAAAAATAAATTCGATATTTTGGACGATTACAATATTTTCTCTATAGCCCTATATGCGCGAGAGAGTAAAAATAAATTCTGGACAACGCCAATTTTACAAAAAATTTGCTACTCACTGTATAATTTGGAACAAACATCCTCTAGCGGCAACTATCAGCTAAGTATGGTATAGAAATGCAATATTATTTGCTTGGTCTTCAAAATATTTGGTTAATACAAAGACATAAGAAATGTACCGCGGTAGCGGAAATATATCGTATTCGATTATTTCTAAGGCCATATTCCAGTTACAATAGATATTTTGGTCTACATTCTCTCTGAACAATAAAAAGCAAAAAGTTTCCCGCGGAAAAATCAACGAATTTTCTGTAAGCCTATCCTATATTAACTGCGAACTATAGAATTTCAGAGACATTATACTTACGCTTTAATTGTTTCATCTTTACTTAAAAATAAAACACACTATTTAAGCAAATATTAACAGGCACAAAAGTATTACCCCTTGTTAACAAATTAAATAATTTAATATTTTATCACTTTTGATCGAGATTCAAATTCAAATCAAATGTCACGCTGACTCACAGGTGGTTAAGCTGTTCAAAATTTTAGTTTCAACGATTGCCACCAAACGCAACACTCCTCGGGAATGCGCAATGAATAAGCGGTCTTAAAAACTTCCGTATCATTCGGCAATCTCTCTTTAGATATTTATTTATCTCTGTAATTACCCAAATTGTCAGATTTTTCAAACGAATTTTAGTTTATCATGCGCCATCTATTGATAAGAGACGGATCTATTATAAATTTCTGATAGATCTATCTATTATCAATAGATGTCGCATGATGCAATTTTTTCAATAGAGGCACCTAAACCTAATTAGTAAGAAAAAATTAGATCATTTCGCTTAAACATTTGCTAAGATTTCTTCCTTTTAAGCGGCTTATAAAGCTCGTGCTTCAGACGTGTTTATTTTAGCATCAATAAATAATCTTTGAGGAAATTTTTTTCATGACAGGTGCCCAACCATGTTTTGCCCCTAACCTTGAATACGACCAATCACGGGCCTAAGCGCCCGTCAACCGCCAATGAAATCATTCGATACATCAGGGTCAACAAAACCTTCTCACTTCTCATCACAGAACGAAATTTTATGGCGGCCATATTGAAAATATAATTTTCTTCGACGTGTGATAATTTTTCCGTACTTTCAGGTGGAAATGGAGAAAAATATTACAAATCGGACAACTTAGACCATGTGTTTTTATTTTCTTGTGCTTCGTCGAAGTGACTTTGTGCTATTGGGCGTTTTCCGAGACATTTTTCCTTGTTTTGATGTCATAAGACCTTGAATTTTGTTTGACTGCTTTTTCCAGTTTTAAGATTCACAAGAGGATATATAATGACGGATTTTATTAAAACAGGCAAGTCAAACACTAATTTACATATTGTCAGTAGAATTGCTTTATCTCTTTACGTTAAACAGGCTATAAATCGATTTGATCACCGCTCTTTTAGGTTATGTTTCCTGTATAATTTACAGACCTTCATCAATTTCTGAAATCTTTTAAGTAAACATTAATGTACCTCCTATTTGGTAGCAGCAGTAGTCAGTTGGCTCCTAAGAGACAATACATTAAAGCCATTCTGGTTTTTCTCCTAAAATTCGATGTCGCTGCCCGAATTTGTTTATTTTGTGTCAATCATCAGTTTGTTTTTATCTCATGTCAAACAAATGTATTTATATTTTGGTTGTAGTGTTTTGATGTTCAATCTTATCAGCATATAAGCATCTTTATTACATAATAATAGTTCATTATTTTAGGCAAATGAAATTTCCTTTATCAAGTAGTGAGTATAATATGGATATAACCCATATTCATATCAAGCCTCGTATCAAACATTCAGAGATTTGGTTTTTATTCAAGAGAATCCTTTTATTAATATTGTGGATAATATTTGTACCAATATCCGACATGTAATTGAACCTCTGGAGTTTGATTTAGGATTAGTTTTGGCTAGTTGGTGGATAGGTACGTTCAGATATTCACAATAATTTAAATGTATATATGTCCCTGGATTTGTACTTGAAGGTGTAATATATTGGTACATGCTCAGTACAATGTCAATTATTAATATTTAATTAAAATCATGCTGAAGCAATTTGTAGCTTCTTTTGCCCACATCATTGTTAAATAGAACAATGAAATAATTCTTATTTACCCTAATCCTTAAATACATAAAATAATGTTTAATGAATGAAAGTACTTACTTGCTTATTTACATTGTTTTGTCTAGGTGGTAGCTCAGGTTCACTGGTATCTATGCTGTGAGCCATCGTAAATCATAAGATTGTGTTGTAGGATACAGAATAATGCCATACAACCTAATTACAGCTCAAAATGTAAATAGGTTCTTTATATTACCCTTAAAAGAGGTTTTATAAATAGAAAATATTACAAAAGTTTCTATTTCCAGTACCTAAGAAGGTACTTACGTGAGTTATAGTTGTATTTGATAGAACACCAGCAGGTATTAATAAAATTTAAGAATTTGTCCTCATAGTACTATGAAATTTCTTAGTTTTAAGGCATCATTATTTGTAGAATATAATTTATCTCAATATATGCCCCAAGATCCCAAACTACTCTGGCAAGGTGTAAAATCGTGAAATCAGTCCTCATGCTACACGGATGTACGTCATTCCTTTCACATCATGTAGTAATCAGTTTTTGTAATCATGTCAAAGTAATAAGAATCTACAAAAAGGCATTAGTATAGATAGGTTGCATATAAATCTCGATACAAATAACAGGAAAGGAATAACACTCATGTCAACCTTTATTTATTAATTAATCCAGACCTATTTTGCAAAAGATCTTGAAAAAAACCCACACATTTCATGGGTTGAATTACTTTACTGTTTTTAAGGTTAGGATTAAATGTATAATAAAAAAAATATATATTATATTTCACATTTTCTTAACACATATGTTAATGAAAAATGAAAGATTGGCTGTCACATTATCTAGTATTACTCTAAGGAATACATACAGATGTTTCTACATCTAGTTACTTTCCAGAAAAAATAAATGTCAATTACATGTATATATATGTTTTGTATAGGTATAAATTGTAAAACTGAAAAATTTTAATAAAAATTTTGAATTTGAATTTGTTATTAAATTTATCGAAAAGCTTCCTGTATATGTAAAGGGTTCAAAGAGCGTCAGTGCTTCAACATTCATCTCTAACTCAAAATTGAAACCGTTGGCTCTTTAAAATTTCTACAATTCTTTTGAAAAGGGTTCCTGGAAGACCTTCAGAAACTAAGAATGGATCATTTGGCAAAAGTTGTATGTGTAGTGAGAATGGTAGTGGCTGATTTTATATTAAACAAGTATTTAATTTGCCTGCAAATGCTATTAGTAATACTTAATTCATTTCAGTCATTCAATACCTAATGGTTTCAAGTATCTTTATTTCTGGGTAAATTGTTCAGAA
The DNA here is from genome assembly GCA_016904865.1 of Pissodes strobi. Lineage (NCBI taxonomy): Eukaryota > Metazoa > Arthropoda > Insecta > Coleoptera > Curculionidae > Pissodes > Pissodes strobi. Next base: position 11,629 of record JAEQML010051663.1, on the reverse strand, counting down.
ATCATCAATAGCGATATCTTTTATATTTTAGACGAAACTCGATGTCGTAATGAAAGTAACTAAATTAAAACATCCCTTCGCTCCATATCAAATGCCAAAAACAAGCAAATTGGAACTTTGTTTCGCCCTCTTATATAGCGAAGTTACCGTGAATAGAGCCTCGGAAAAGCGAGTGGAAAACTCATTTCCCCTCTTTGATGTTGTTGCCAAACCACAGCAGCTGCGACGAATTTCCTTTTTTAATATTCTTGGTACATAAGCGTTAGTGTTGGGGGGTTTCTGGTTCTGCATCTCGAAGTCTTATTTCACTGAAATCGAATTTGAGATAAATTTAACGTCCTCTTCAGCCAACCTATTATCCAAATAGGTACCTACTGATAAGTTTACATACTCCTGAGTTGGAGTTTATAAGAAAATTCTTACATTTTCGAATAATAATAATATCTTATTAATTATCCAATACATCAGCTAGTATATGCCAAAGTATATATATTTAGGGGAAAAATTGAGGCGTCAGCGACAACGCGATCTTTTAATGGAAAACTCCCAAGATAAATAGACGTAGGTAGGCCGAAAAGTTAATTAAAAGTCAAAGTGGGCTCTTAATTTGAAAGTTAAGCAGTTTCTTTTCTACCAAGATGCGCTCCTTCAGACGTTTATGTTAATTTTAAGACTAATGTTGCTCGAGATTTTCTTAAAGTGCTAATAAAAATGTATGAAGTTCTCAAGGCTTGAAATTAGTAGAAGAAGATTTGTAATCAAAGAGATTCGAGCATCAGCTTTTTTTTCTATATTTATTCCTTATGAAACTGATACTGGACCAAATCATATGGTATCAGTTTATTATTATACTGATTAAGGAGCTCATTTGAGCATATAATATATAATTCATACCTTCTTGAGGAGATATTTTTTGACAGCTGTCTTTCTTCTAACGTCTATCAGTGTCAAACATTGTAATTTTTAAATCACTCTCTCATATTTGGTATCATTTTCATATAGGTAATTTGTAGTCGAAGAACATTCAAACATTGTTCTTTTTTAAACTTCTTGTGTTGTCTGGATTATTTTTATTTAATCCATACTTGAGTAACCAAGAAGGCACATATGTTGTATTTTGTATACCTATTAAACATTATACTCTCTGTATGTATGTGCTTCATGTTCGAGGAGTCACTGTGTCACATACCTACAAGTTGTCAACGGAATGTGAAGGTTGCTACCAATCTGATGGTAGCAAAAATTGTAGTCTTTATATGGCACCCTTATGCTTAGTGTCATTTTCACATTATTCATGCTCGAGGAAGCAATTCATGACATAATTTTGACAGCTGTCAGTTTACTGACTATATACGTGTCAAATATTGTACTTTAAGTCACTCTCTTATATTTGGCATAATTTTCAAGCTCTCACTCTAACATTGAAATGTCCTTTTTATATCTCTTGAAGGCAAATAATTTATTTTTTGATAATGATGACTAATACATAAGTATACCTATTAAACATTGTGCTTTTTTATAGCTTCATGTATTTCAAGCTGGAGGAGCCAATGTGTCACATACAAGTTGCCAATGGAATGTGAAGGCTGCTACCAATCAGATGGCAGCAAAACTTGTAGATTTTTTTTCATATGGCCCCCTTATATTTGGTGTCATTTTCATATTACCCATACTCGAGGGAGCAATTCATGACATATATTTTTCACAGTGCTGATTTGTAACCTTATACCTATGGCTTTCAAACATTGTACTTTTTTTCAGCTGTTTTACGTAGCTACCTAGGTATCATTTGGTTATAATTTATTGTCAAGGACAGCTGCCACTCTGACTTAAGTCAGTATCAAGCATTGATGTACTCGAGAAGTTTTGTCACACTAGCATCGAGCATTGTACTTTTAATATGATTATTGGGTATCTTTTTTTAGTATTTAGTATCTCGAGAAAAGCTCTGATGTATATCAGCATCAAATGTACTTTTTTATAGCCCTCTTGATTATATGTGCAATTTTTATATAATTTATACTCAAGAGTAGCTGTCACTCTGACATAATATATTAGTATCAAACATTCTAGTTTTGTCTTATACTCTGGGTATCGTTTTCATATAGTTCATATTCGAGAAACCAAGATGTGACATCTATATTTTTTGATAACCTTGATTCCGATATATAAAGATGTGTGTTAATTGTCAGATTTTATCATCATACTCGAGTTTTTTTACATAATTTCCTTGGATTTGAGCAGTAATTTCAGAAACTAATACCCTGGAAACTAGTACCTATGTCACGTATAAAATAATAGATGTAAAAACACACTGTCGGTTATGGCATAAATAATACCTGATAAGGTACTTACCTAAATTAGCTTTATGACACTTCTGACTCCAACGGTTAATATCGTTTCTGACGAAAATACTTTGAACTTTTTTTTATTTTAAATAGAAACCCATCAATCCCATCATTCATATTCATTAGGGTTTGTTGTATTGAAAATGGCCGATTGGCCATACAGACATACTCTAAAGGTGCGTATCCACCATTCCACCAGCTCGCAAAACGTTTGCGATTGTTTGCAAACTCAATGTTTGTTTGGTGGAGACATTTATCACGCGCATTAGCAAACGTTTGCGATCATTTGGTCGTGTTCCGGGCGGTGCACCGATCTCCATCGGTGGGGCGGTGTCGGTACATCAAAGGTATTTGTTGTTTGTGAGTGCGTTTTGCATTTTTGGGTACAGTTGTTTGCGAATAATTGGCTGGTGGAGACGATTGTCATTAATACAACTGCAAACGGTTGCTCGTAATGATTTTTTGGTGGATACGCACCTTAAGCTTAAGATAGCTATGAATTCGCCGCAGAAGTTATGCAATTTAACGTATCGTGACGTAACGAATTTAGGCGCATAAATGACGAGATGTTAAATATAACAAGTTGCGATCCGGGGTATTATTATGGCTTTGCTCAAGAAAAGGAAACTAACCAAGTGCTAACCCAAAATTATGGATCGCAATTTGGTATTTCCCCGCTACCGACCAATTAAATCATGGAACGTAACTTGCATTTTAGCAGCCGCTCGTCATAAAATGCTCCTGTCGATGTCGGCTGCACTCAAGACCGATCTTGGGCTGCACTTGCGCACACCGACACCCACGTTATGTCTTAGACGAGACGGCAACCAGCTATACATGATGTGATCAATTACAATGTCTTTTTGGTCTTACTGCCGGCCGGTTCCTGATGATATTTAAGCAAGCGCAAATACCTAACGTACTAAAACTAAAGTTTTCCGGGCTGTTAGGCGGTGGTCGATTTTCGTTTACTCCAAAGCTTTCAACTGCAGCTGCGGCAGTCATCTTCAGTGGCGCTGTGGTCGCGGGCGAAGTGTACGATGTGGCGTCCGAGGTGGTACTGGTTCGGGCGACTGGAATTCCGACGTAGTTATGACTGACCTAACGTACTGTTGACTTCAGTCCGTGAATCTAAGCGCTTTTCAAAGTTTTTTCTGGATTTTGGGCATGCCTTGGGTTAGTTTTTGAAAATTTGTAAAATCTCGTCCATGTTCAGGTATGGGAGTTATTATATCATCAACAAATTTTTTTGGTATGCATTCTTGTAACAAATGGCCCATGCCATATTGAGAGATAAAAGGAGATAATGTGGCCCCCATTGGTGTGTGCTGTTAAATTTGCAATAAGTGCCCTCAAAAATAAAATGCAGTATTTCTAATAATGCCGAGAAATTGAGTTGCTGCAGCGAAAACATGATTCCTTTAATGTGCAGAAGAAGGTAAAAGAGCTGACAGGACTGGGGAGAAAAAATCAGGTGGGAATCCTCAGAGATGCCAATAATGAGATCATAACTGGGATTGAAGAAAAATTAAAAAGATGGAAGAACTATGTAGAGGCACTGTTCGATGATGACCGGCCGGAGTCTCCCACGGAGGTGGATGATGACAGAGAGAGGGGACCTACTATTACAAAAAGCGAAGTCATCCACGCAATAAAAAGTCAAAAAAAAAAAAAAACAGAAAACCACAGGATCAGATAAAATACATGCAGAGGTGCTCAAAATTATCGCAAACCAAGAAGGCAAAGGCCTAGAGCTTATAATTGATCTATTCAGCACCATCTACAGTGCAGGAAAAATCCCTTCCGAATGGTTCAAGTCTACCTTCGTGGCGATTCCAAAAAAGCCAAATCCTCTCAGTGTGATGACTACCGCATGATTAGTCTGATGTATCACGTCCTCACAGTATTGCTAAGAATAATCCGTACACGGATTTATAAGAAATACACAAAAAATAAGTGACACTCAATTCGGATTTCAAAGTGGACTCGGCACTCGAGAAGCCCCTGAACGTGCTAACACAGAGATGTAGGGACATGAACATAGATGTATACGGTTGTTTCATTGACTATCGTAAAGCATTTGATTGCGTCAGGCATCAGAAGATGCTAGAGATACTATCAGCAACCGGGATTGACAAGAGAGGCATTCCAATCATAGCACAGCTCTTCTGGAACCAAACTGCGGAGGTGAGAGTAGACAGGGGGACTTCGGATGCCGTGTCAATAAGGAAGGAAGTACGGCAGGGGTGCATTTTGTCTCCGCTCCTATTTATCATTTACTCGGAAGCCATTTTCAGAGAGGCGCTCTATTGGAAGATATGGGAGGTATTAAAGTGAATGGAGTCCGCACCACTAATATAAGATATGCAGACGACACCGTGGTCCTAGCCGATAACAAATCAGACTGAGTGTGATGGACTATATTACACAACACAGTGAACGATTCGGACTACACATAAACATTCCCAAGACCAAATTGATCGTTTTCTCCAAGGCACATATCACCGAAACGCTTTTGATCAGTTGGCAAAAATATCGAACAGGTATATCATCCTTCAAATATCTTGGCACCATAATCAACTCGCTGTGCGACCCGAAGCAGGAGATACGTTCTAGAATTGAGCAAGACAGGAAAATTTTCCAGCAGTTTTTCACCAGTCTTGATTTGAGCTTGGCGCTCAGAATGCGCATGGTCAGATGTTATATCTTTCAGTGTATTACTGTACGGCTGTGAAGGCTGGACTCTCGATCCGATAACTGAGAGAAGGATCGAGGCTTTTGAGATGTATGTATATCGCCGCATGCTTCGTATCTCATGGATTCACCGAGTTAACAAACGAAGATGTATTAAGGCGAATGAAAAAGTCAAAAGAGTTAGTAACCATCATTAAATAGAGAAAAACAAGATACATAGGCCATATCATGAGAGGCAAAAAATACGAATTACTGAGAAAGATTCATGGAAGAAGATCTGTTGGAAGACGTCAGAACTCCTGGTTGAAGGACCTTAGAAGATGGTTCGGGTGCACTTCGACTAAGATATTTAGAGCTGCTGTATCCAGGACAATTTTAGCCATATGGATCGCCAACCTTCGTGAAGAGAGGGCGTCTCGGAGGGCGTGATAAGAAGAAGAAGAATAAATTAGGTATTTTGCAGATAGAGTAAAAAGACGAAAACCGAATGTTTGAAAATTTAAGGAGTCTAATTCCTTGTGGCATGAAAAATTGATTCTCTCAGAAAAATCCGATATTTCCTCTGAGTTTTGTTCCTTGTTTGTTTTGGCGTTTACGGCATAGGTATATTTTTTTTATTTCGATCATTTCGTGTATTTCCCAAGGGATTTCATATGCTAAATGGTTGTTTTTTATATTTTGAAATTTTTAATTTTAATATGCGAAAATTAGATTTTTGAATATTGTGTTCCAAGGCGTCGACAGCTTGGGTGACAGGGGGGGGGGGGCAATCCGAAATTTTAACACTTAAACCAAGGACGAAAAGAATTTTTTATGTTTGTTAGGTTAATATAATAGATATCTTCTATAGTGCTTAGGGTGGGGCAACTACCCCCCCCTCCCCCTCCCCTCCCGACGTCCATGTTGTGTACCTTATGACTGACAGTAATATTATGTTTTTTAAATACTCTTTGAAAGTTTTCTCATAATTTTTGTATAGATGGTATAGAGAGGTAATTCTTGGTCTAATTGTCATCTGTTTTTAATTGTCATTATAGAATTTGTGAATTCTTTTTTTTTATATCATTTATGATATTTGTGCAATTGTTATTTATTTTTAGTCCATTTTTGACCTTGTCAATAGCTAAACTATATTTTGGATCAACTCATGTAGCTTGGTCTGCAAGGTCTGTTTTTGGCTAAAGGATGTTATGAATTAAAATTAAGATATCTAGAAGACTAAGTTCCTATATTATTGTTAGTGTGATAGAGGGTAAGATCTAAAAAATTAATAGTACCATCTAGTTTCTTTTAAATGGAATTTTTGAGTGGTAGCTATTGAACTAGCCTAGGGTATATTATTTTATTGACAATACTACATGGCTACCATCGTAATCGTTCTCGATATTCTGCCCGACAAAAATAACTGTCGGACACACGACCGTGCAAAACAAAGCGTGTCCTTTGCGTTAAAAGTTGCTAAAAGCTTTTGCAGGGCCTCGGCAGGCCTGCTGAAACTGGTAGGTGGCACGAGGAATTTTGCGTGTCGTTCTGCGGGACGTCGTGTCCGTCCTGTCGATCTGCGAAAACAGTGTCGTGTCCTTAGGATGCCCGTGGCTTTGTTTCCGCAGATTTTCGAGCCTTGAGCCTATATAGACCTCGGTGGGACGTCTTTCCGTGTAATCTTATGAGGCCATTAGAAGGAGCTCTCGGGGAATGTATAGACTACTCTAAAATACTATTATGCGAATTTACCCATCAGTTTCTCCTGGATTATTTAGAGCTACGTAAAATTCCAGGGATGATTTTGCAGTTGTAATTTGACAAAAAATCTGAATTTAAATGCAATTGGTTGGTTCTAATGTCCTAAGCTCCGTGGCATAAAGGAATGCAGAGAAGACTGCGCAGAAGCTTCCTATATCTAGTTTTTGCTTTCATATTGGCAACAATATGTAAGTTATTAGAAACAATAGGTATGTTGGTATATGATTTGGCTAAAATGCCCAAAGCCTTTTTTTTTTCAAATCAACGAAGCTCATCCTATACTTTTTCCAGAGGCACTCAGATTAAACGCACTAGGTATTTATGAATTTATTTGCAGACCATAAACCTTGGGATTTTATATCTTCTTATTAAAACGATTCTTTGTTTCCCGTTTAATGTCTCATTGTTTCCAAGTAGCTATATAGCAGGTAATAAATATCGTAAAAGAAATTTGAGTGTATACAGGGCATTATAATGGAATCGTAAACATTTTAAAAAATGGTAAGGCAACTTTCGCTTCAATATTAAGCTTTGTGATAAGATCTGAATTAATAGTTGTAAATCCTTCAACACTGTTAGATATATAGGGTGGAACTAAACTAGGACTCGGCCGGTTTCTGGACTGCCTGTTGTCAACTTCATCGGGTTGACAGGAGACAGCGCTGTGTTGCCAATTTTTGCAGTGAACATGGCTGCTACTTAAACGCATCGAAAAAATATTTCTGAGTAAATTCTAAAAAATTATAATTAAATTCTATAATATGCTAAAAACTACTAGAAATATAGGTACTTACTAAAAAATTCTGACAATTCTAAGAAATGCTATTAAATTCAAAAAAAAATCTAAAAATTCTATTAGCTTGCACACCAAAAGTTTACGGTGGTTTCGCGGTTACCACCTTTCCAATTTTGTACCGGGTGTTTCACTATAAATGAACCCCCCCGTTAACTTTCTCAATTGACGTTTTAGAAAAAAATATTCAGTACAAAAAATAAAGGGGGTGAAGTGAAGTTTTTTATGGCATAGCACTATTGTATACAGGGTGTCCCATAAATGCGGCATTAAACAAAGTCATATTTTTTTTAATGGAACACTCTATATATTATTGGATTTTACGGAGAATTCTAGAAATTTTTTATAAATAATGTCCTATACCTATCTGTTACTGTTTTTTTAATATTGACAGTTGAAAATCGACCATTTACCAAGTTTGACAGGCTGTAAAATCTAAATGGCTAAAGATAGAGCAAAATGGTTTGCACTTTTCTATCTTGGTTTTTCTCTTCGGCATACAGGTACTGTACACTGTACAGGCCGTACAGGTCTTTTACTGGGTGTTTAATTAGTATCTCTGGGTCTATATTTGGTTGCCCAAAGATGCTAAGTCTCCTGCGGTCCAGTGCCTCGCGGTTGATCAGGATGTATCTGGATGTTTCCGGTTCCTTATTACATAGTATGCAGTTAAGATCTCCGATATACAGACCCATCCTGTTCAGGTGTACCTTTAGGGGTGCATGGCCGGTCAAAAGACCGATTATGATTCGCAACCGATCTCTGCTCATGAATAGCAGTTTTTCGGTTATTTTTTTACATGATGGTAGGCCAATAAATTCCTTTCCATGGTTTTGCCTGGGGATTTCTATCCAGTGACGTCGATGTTCTTTTCGAACCCAGTCTTTGATGTGGCTCCGGGTCATACTTTTTTGTATTCCCAGAGCCAATTCTGGGCCGATTAGTTTTGTTTCTGATCCTCTCCTGGAGAGTGCATCAGCTTTTTCATTGCCTTCGATCCCTCTGTGTCCTGGCACCCAGATTAATCTTACCGCATTTCGGTCTGCCAGGGTTTGTAGTTCTTCAAGACATTCCCACACCAGTCTTGATGACACTTCTTGGCTCAGTAGAGCTCTTAGTGCCGCCTGACTGTCCGACAATATTAGGATCCGCCGATTGTTTGTGGCCCTCATATTATTCTCTATGGCGCACTGAAGTATGGCGTATACCTCTGCTTGGAAAACAGAAGCATGCATACCCAGTGCATAGTATTTGCTCTGACTTTGACTAGCAGAATAGACTCCTGATCCAGTACCAGCTGCAGTTTTTGACCCGTCTGTGAACCATGTTTGGTCCTGCCCACTGAGAGCTGTTGGTCCATTTTCCCATTCGGTTATACTTGGAAAGTTCACCTCGAATGATCTATTAAAATAGTATGTCACCCCTAGATACTTTACCTCGTTCGAGATCAGTATGTTTTGTGCTTTCAGGCTGAGTGGTCCTAGATCCCCACCTTGTGCCTTCGAGTAAAAGCTACGAGATTTGTTGGGACTAATATTTAAACTCTCCTGATCTACCCATCTTGTAGTCCGGTTCAGAGCATTTTGCATTTGCTCTCTAATCGTTGAGTTAAATTTGCCTCAGGTGATGATGACTATGTCATCAGCATATCCGAGTGCACAGGGTCCCCCATCCGTGAGCGCCCTGAGTAGGCCATCCGCCACCAGGTTCCACAGGAGCGGATATAACACCCCGCCCTGCGGACACCCTCGATGCACCCGAGTCACCAGCGCGTTCCCACCGACGCGCCAACGGTTGCTTCTACCAACCTTTCCCTCAACATGGAGTTAATCCACCGACAGCAAGTGCCCTCAACTGTTCTTTGCCTGAGGGATCTGGTTATTGAGTCGATGGAGGTGTTGTCAAACGTCCCCTTCACATCCAGGAAGGCGGCCAGCATCACCTCCCTATTTTCCAGTGTATCCTTCACCCTCTTGACCAACTGGAGGCGTGCTGTTTCTGTTGACTTACCTGTCTGGTAGGCATACTGGTCGGGGTGCAGTGGGCTGTTTACCAATACACCGTCCCTAATATGCCTGCCCACAAGTTTTTCAAGTGTCTTAAGTTCAAAGGACATAAGACTAATGGGTCTTAGGGATTTTGCCGTATCCTGTCCTATTTTCCCAGGTTTTGGTATAAACGTTACCCTAATGTGTCTCCAGGTTTTTGGCATATATCCAAAAGCTAGGCTGCTTCTTAGAATGCTGCAGAGTATCCTGTACATTAGTTCAGTTCCTTTCTGTAACATTATAGGGCAAAACCCGTCCATTCCCGGGGATTTGTATGGTTCGAATGTGTTTATTGCTCATTCGATTTTCTGATAGTTAATCACTTCCTTCGAAGTCTGCCAGTCTTCCCTGGACGCCCTTCGAGGTTCTGGCTCAGTCCACCCCCCTTGAGCATGATCTACTGTCTGTGAGTGAACCCTTAGGAGTTCCTTAGCCGTTTCCTCTCCCGTACTGGTATATTCGCCAAGATCATTCTTTAGCGAATTTATTGGGGTTTGGGGGCATATTGAGAGAATTCTTTGAAGTCTAGCACATTCTTGAGTGTTCTCTATCTCCTCACAGTACTTCCTCCACGACCTTCTCTTGGCTCCCTTCAGCTCTTTGTTGAACCTAGTCAGTGTAGTTCTATATACCTTCCACTGATCATTTCTTTTGGCTTTGTTAAAGTCTTTTCTGACCTGCCTTCTTAACTTCGCAAGTTCCTCACTCCACCAGGGCACATTCCTGGTGGATTTCCTTGTTGTAAGAGGGCAGTTGTCTTGGAAGGCAGTGATGATTGCGTCATTGAATTGCTCCACAACCATCTCTAAGTCTTCCGTGTTCCTTATCGACTCCCTGATTAGGGGAAGTATGCGCTCTAGGTCTGCCGCATATGCTTCCCAGTCCGTCTTCCGAGGATTTCGATAGGTAGTAGCAGTTTCATTCGCTGTTATATTGAATCTGATGTATCTATGATCCGAACAACTTACCTCATCAGATACATGCCAGTTTGTGACGTAATTACTCAAATAGATTGAGGCTAGTGTTACATCTATGACCTCCTTCCTAACAGTGTTAATAAAGGTAGGTTTGCTCCCTCTCCCTATATTAATTATGTCTAAGATATTTGCCATAATATATTGTAGTTATGACTCATCTCTATTGTTGGTGTACTTCCCCAGATTGTGTGGTGTGCGTTCATATCGCAGCCGATGATCAGCTGAGTCTCATTTCGCCTACAGTGTCTCACCAGCTCTTCCACGCTCCTGGTTGGTGTTGATTCAGGACCATCGTAGGGCAGGTAGGCCGATTCGATTATAATATCCCTTGGCCCGGTACCCTCAATGAGCCTGATTTTGGCTGCCGTCAGGTTCCTAGAACAAAAGAGAGTTAACGGCAGTATATTAATATTTTTTTTAATTAGTATAGAGGTCCGAGGCGTGTCGCTGGATCTACTATAAATCAGTGCCCCATCGATTCCACTCAGGCCTGTGATTTTCCCGTGTCTAATCTACGGTTCCTGTATCAGGGCAATATCTGCATCCCTCATAGCGACTGTGAGGACTGCCGAGACCGCCTTATAGTGCTGGAGGTTGATCTGAATTATCCTGACCATTTTGTATCCCTGTGGTCCATATAGTTCCCACGAGTAAGGGGGAAGTAAATAGTCCACTCCTGCGGAGCCCCCTGCACCGGAGTAAGGCTGGCTACTCTGGGATTTCGCCCGGTTTCCCAGAGGCTCCGTTTGAGACGGTACATTACATGCACCCATCGGCACGGATCACTTTACACCTTGGGTTGGGTCTGTTTTTTGAGCTGTCCTTAGCGGCGCTGCAATTGCGGCTACTGAGAGCCGCCCCCACCAACGACAAGGTCTCACAGCTCCTCGAGGGGGATGGACGATTAGTTTTCAAAATATGATTTTTTATGGAAAATTTATTGCAATTTTTACCTCGAGTTCGACTCCCTATAAAAGACGTAAAACAGGTTAAAACATGTTGAATATTTCAGTATTTATAGAACCA